>CM031936.1:11643871-11886714 GCA_018703725.1 Brassica juncea | reverse complement strand
AGAACGCGCCCTTCGGCCACCCGAAAAACGAGTCAAGAGGAATCACCACAACATTCCGCGATACTCGAGGAAAATGTCCAAAATCGTCCGAACATGCACGATTCAAGAAGACGACAAAGCCTCTGAATCTAACCGCCTAGGACCGACAGCTCTGACCCCCGCACACCCACATCTGACCAGCACGATCGTACGGCGACGCACCGGGGAGTAAAACTCCGCAGCAACATCAGAACTACGAGATGGCTTGATCCGTCGAAAGAGTGTACGTAGGCAGCTCTCGAACCGCCGACGAGTTCAGCTACTCCATCCCCCTCACCAAAAGGGGGGGGACTGTGTGCGTATACTCCTATATCTCCCACACAAATGCGAGAATCCATATGTACTTTAAACTTATCGACATTTTTATAAAATTCTTTCTACTTTTATACTTACTTAAACGCATCACGCTTCGGAAAAACGAAAATCATAATCTTCAAAATGAAACGCGGACTCGCAACTTCTTAAAAAGATACTAAACTCTTATCATCCGCAAAAGACAGTCCACCAGCGACTTAAAAATAAACTCCGCCACCGTCGATTGGCCCCGACGGACCGCTTATAAGAAACGTTTCACTCATACACAAATCGTAGTCAGACCTACAAAGGTCTCTTACATCCGACAAGGATATAAAGCGCTCTATAACAGAAACCCAAAATTTGTGTTTAGCGTCTCGGATATATTCCGAAGATAGCTCGATTCTTTTAACACAAGTCATATAAGCCGGCGACTAGTCCGGACTTTAACGAAAAGAATCAGAGAAATCACTAACAGGCAAACGAAGCCTGATCATTCATCGACAGCCTCAAAGCTGAGAGTAAACTAGGTCTTGCCCTAAACCCGTCTTGCGGATCTTGACATCTCACAGACATAGTATCGTATACGAGATCCCAAAACATGTCTCTTATCGCTTACACCTAAAAACGCTCGCTAAAAGCGCATACGGACCAAGCGACAAAAAAAGAGTTAGGATACGAAGTGACTACTCGCATCCTCTCCTCTACACTTGACGAAAGTATAAATCGAAACAAAAGAAACATCTCGCAAATTTTCATATTCATAAAAGCCGCAAAGACGGCGGGATTCAAAGCCACCAACGGCCAGTCCCGAAACATAAGAATGCAACCTCCAACGGTCCGCAGGATAAATTACTAAAAACGCCACATACGGCCAGAAAATTCAATTCACAAAAGGAAGTCAACATTGAGAATCGATGCAGAAATCCCGATATAGCAGGCTGGTCCATTCTTCATTCACACCTCGATCGCATTCCCACCATTCTCGGTATTCTCATCACTCCGACCTCCACCGTATCCTCGAAACCTCGATTGGTTCCCATAGTCTCCGGACTCTTTCTTCTACCGGAGGAACCAAGACTCAGCATGACCCACTCGGCCATGGAAATCCTTCATTCTCGCGATCTCGAATCAAAAGAGAAATCTGGGTTCTGAGACTTGTAAAGATTTACGACCGAACCACCTCGGCACTCTCGCGAAATCACCAACAAACTCCTGAGCTTCTTTAAAGCAGAAACCAGCGGCAAACGATTCCGCCCGTCTTGCCACCTCCTCTGCGACCATCCTTCTTCCTCTCCTTTCCGCCCGTACGAGAGCCCGAGCGTGAAGCTCAGCTTGCTTCGCGTTCTGTGCCTTCACCTCTTACGGAACCGAAAAACTCTCGCTCCGCTTCGTGGTCTTGAAGTTAGCAATCCTGGATTTGCGGAAACTCGAGTCAAGCGCCTCGCTAAACACACTCTTAGCCCCTGCATGAAACTCAAGATCAGCAAGCATCTCATATACGGATTCAAACGCAAGGTTAAGAGAGTTCGAAGGGCACAACCCTCGTTGACACGTTGGGAGCCCTCGGCAAAAACACCGTTGTTTCTCCTCATCCTCCGCGACTCATCAGTAGTAAACTCCGGAGAAGGCCATCAAAGAAGTTGATAGGTGGAAAACCGCTGGCTCCATCTTTTTCCTTGGACACAAAACTAGGTTTTTCTCCCAACGGTGAAGGGTTTCCGAGCCTTCCCCATCGTCGATTTCCTTCCCCTTACGAGACCCTCTGTCGCGCCTCCGGAAGGAACCACGGTAACAGTTCGGCGTCGTACGCGGAACAGAACCCGGACCGATAAAGTTAACCGCATCTCGGATTCGTTCGAGGGTGAAGGATTTCCAGAAAAACGGCCTTTGACGAAGAAGATCTCTCTTGACGAAAAACATTACCAGGCAAATGCGCGTAGGTTGTTCCCTACAAAACGAAATTTTTGTCAAAAACACGCACTTCCGAAAAATGAGATAGATAACAGAATTTTTCGTCATATTACCCTCGGTTAACATTCCTGCCCGCGGAATAGATGGAGGCAGCTCTCTCTCCGACAGACTCGCCATCTATTTGAACAAAGAAGAAACGCTCCTGCCACGATTTGGGATTCGAAGTAGTCCCCTGAATCACGGCCATATCCTTCTTAGCAGCATGAATAGTAACCGTCACTCCCCTCGGCCGAGTACCCCCAAGGACCTTCAAATCATCGGGACCAAGATCAATCCCGAGTTCGTAGCTAGCAATTAGTACGCCAAGCCAACTCTACAAGGCAGGAACGCTGAGTTGGCTGATCGAAAGTTCGAAGCGGTGAGCGCACGAACAATGGCACCAGGAATTGGGAACCACATACGGCAGTACGTAAAGAAAGCTTCGTAACATGTAAAGAAATCTTGCGGAGGATTCCTTGCACTCTCGTTACCAACGGGAATCCGAAATTTGACTCCTTCAGGAACCTGGTAAAAATCTCGAAGAACCTTGAGATATTTACGAGAAACCGAGCTCGGCGCAAAAGGAGCACCAGGGCTGCCTCAGAGGCCTCTTCGGAACAGGGATCTCTGGCAGTATAGGGGGCGAACCTACAAGGGCCCGGTAATACGCAATTCCTCTTTTCCTCCTCGACCGACTCCTCCTGCTTTACCGATACATGAGCAGGAGAGTCATCCGAGGATGAATGGGAAGAAGAGTTTCTCTTTGAGGATCTTGAAGACATTGTTCTTAAAGAGAGAGAAAGGATTCTTGAGAGAGAGAGTAAAACCTTGTGATGAAGTAAGAAAGAGATTTCTTACTCCATATAAAGGAGGTAAAATCACTATTTACCCCGATTTCGGCAGACGATTACATCTCAACACTTTTCCACACGGCTATACCGCAAGCTAGGACCCGACAGGCTCTACGGTTCCTAGCTAGCTGGGGGCTAACTATTGGGGTCAAATCGGTCAATGACGAAATCGTCACCCGAAAGTCCTCGAAAGAAAAGCCAAGCGACGATCAAATCCAAGAAACAGGTCGTCGCTCGATAAAACTCACGAAAGGCTCGTCCAACTCCCGTCTGGCGCCAATGGCGAGGGTCCTGGCGCCCATCAATTGCGGTCGTCTCGCGATCTCGGGCAATGACAGCATCCTGGTCCCTTGGAATCCATGTCTGGATTGTCCCGAGATCTACAATGAGTCTTCCGTAAAACCGTCCCGATTGTTTTAAGATTCATCTTAAACATATCTAAAACTCGGAGCCACATTGCTCTCATCCTCGACGACGAAGTCTGAGATCTAAGTCCATCTCAAAATCCCGAACTCCGCAGAATCTCGTTGGACAATTATCTCGAATCTACGACTAGAGACCCTCCCAAACTCGAAAGATTTCCCGCAAACGACTGACGAGGAAAGATCGAACGAACGACCAGACGCAGAGGCCCTGGCATCAGCAGCACGCGGGACGCGGCTGGCGCCGGCGGCACCCCGGCCTGGCGCCGCGGCACGCAGGACGCGGGCTGGCCTGGCGCCGGCTGCACCCTCGCTTGGCCCTGCTTGCGGCACGCGGGACCGTCTGGCGGCCTGCTCCCGTGCGTCCCCCTCCTTTCGCTCTTCGCCCGCTGTTACGCGGCTTGCCTTTCTGCCTGTCTTCCCCGCTACCCCTCGCTTCTCATCCTTCGCCTCTTCCCGTTCTTTCCTTTCTCCGGCTCACTACCCCTTCCTTTCTCCCCTTCCGTCGCCTCTTACCTCTTTGACTTTCTCTTCGCCTTCTTCCGCTTCCTCGTTCCTTTCTCCTTCTCCCTCTTTCCTCTTCTCTTTCCTTCCTTCTCCGGTCTTCACCCCTGTGCCTTTCCTGCCTTCTTCCCCCTTTTCCTCCTCCTAGTTCTTCCTTTCTCCTTCTTCCCCCGTTCCTTTCTCCTACTTACTCCCTCTTCTCTCTTTTCTTTCCTTGTCTCGCTTCTTCCCCTTCCTCGTCTTTCTCTTCCTTGCCCTTCTTGCCCCCGCTTCCTCTTTCTCCTTTCTTTCTTCCCGCCCTGTACGTTCACGACGTCTTTCCTTCCTTTCTCCTCGTTCGTCCCCGGCTTGCCTTGTCGTGTCCTTCGGTCCCCCTATTCCTCTGTCTTTTACCGTTTTCTCGCTTCTTCCCCCTTTGCCTTTTCTCCATTTCTCCGTTCTTCCCTCTGTTCCTTTTTTCCGACTTCTCCTCGCCTTCTTCCAGGGCACCCCGCAACTTCCTTATTCCTTCCGTTTCTTCCGTTACTTGGCGCTTCTTTTCTCCGTTCTTCCACCCCGAGTTAGCTGCCTGGTCTTCCGTTTTCCTGGGCCTCTTTCCTCTGATTCCTTCCTTTTTTTCACATATCTCCCCGTCCTTCCCGCCCTCGATCTTGCGACCGGGTTGTCTCTGTCGCCGTTCTGTCACCCTCCCGGTCCTTCCTTGCTCGTCTCCGCTGTCCCGCTCACCGTGCCCGTCCGGAACTCTTCCTTCATTTTTTCTCCTTCCCTAGTTCCCGCTATCTCTTTAGAACGAGATCGACCTTCCCACTTTTTCGTTTTGCTCCCCGTTCCCCCCCTGGCTTACTTGGGTTAGCCGGGTCTCTTCCTTCTTGCCTGGTCCTCTTTTCCTTTGCACCGGTCCGGCTCTTTCGTCCTTCCACTTTCCTGTCCCTCGTCCCGTCTCGTTCCTATTCATGTCCGGTTCGATCCCATCTTAGCTTGTTCGGATCAATCTACGCAAGTTTGGCATGATCACGGTTACTCTAGAACACCACTTCCTCGACTAAACAAGGAATTGAGGTTCCTTCGGAAACACCGAGACCTTCAAAGACGGTCCTTTCGAGAAACCGTAAAAACGCCTAAACGGCCCAACGTGGCCAAAACGGCCCACGTACGATTTTCCGAAAAGGAAGGATAACTATGACGGTTTATCCTTATCCTCACATAAGAGATAAATGTCAAGTTTCCAGAAGATAAATATGAAGTTTCCAGAAGATAAATGTCAAGATTTCCGAAGATAAATGTCAAGTTTCCTGATAAACACAAAGATGGACGAAAATGGAAAAAGCCCAACTCAGCCCGCGAGAAGATAGACCGTCATAGGAGGAGTATATAAGGAGAGCTTTGAGCAAGAAGCAAACCAGATCACAAATTTTCGAGCACTTAGCACTTAGAGCGATTTAAGCATTCTTTTCTGTTTTCACTAGCGGCTGCGACTCAACTAGGATAGACTTAGGCGACCGGACTACGCCAGCTCTTGTAGTTTACTTCTCACCTTTGTTCACGCTCAAAACGCATTCAGAAAATAGATCTTTCTTCCGCTCATCTTTTACGGTTTCTTTTATTCGCAAATTCCATTTTTTATCGTTGTTTCGTGTGCGGCCCAGCCAGATATCCGGGACCTTCAAGGAAGATCGGGTAACTCGGTTTTTCTCCACAAGCTTTATCGGAAATTGACGGTGTGAATTTCGGTTCCCACCGCCCGCGCAAAGCCCTGCGGCCCGCGGCAGCGGAGAAGACGTCGGGTGATGCCGAGCGGAACCGGTGCCGCGGCAGCGGGCGCGGCTTGCGACGGGGAAAACCCCGGCTCGCGACGGGACTTTCCTCTGGGGTACACCGGCCCTTCTCAGCGAGCTACGTGGCGAACTGTCGTTCTCCCCGCTCGAGTCCGACCTTCTTTTCTTCTTACTGTGCGTTGCCTCACTTGCCCTAGCCTTCGCGCTCTTCCTTTCTCCTCCGGGGAACCCGGTGGCGACCCTCACGGACGTGCGTCCAAAGAGCGCGTAGGACGCGGGAGGGAAGGCCGGCGATCGGACGGCACAGGACGGGGGGCGGGAAGCGGCGTCAACGTAGGGCCGCACGCCGATCGGTCACTTGCCTGTCGCCCCCGTTACTCTTTAGGCGTGATCCTGGAACTACGCACGTGCTCGACTTGGCACTCTTCCTCAAAGTGATTCCTCGGAGAGAAGGAGATCTTCCCCAGAGACAGGGCCCCTGAGGAGTTCGTTTACCTGAAGTTCCTCTCTTCTCCAGGAGCGACTTGCGTCTTCCGGGAACAGGTGGAGAGATTTCTGGACAGAGACCTGGCTGGAATCCTTGCGGACAGGTTAGCCGCTTTTCCTGGACCTCTTTCCCTGGCCCGAAGGGGTGTATCTTCGTGAAGGAGTCCGGAATTGGTCCCCACCGACGGTTCCTGGCGCGGCGGCAACTCCGGGACCGCGGCACTCCCGGACGAGGCCGGCGGCGCTCGGCCTTCCCGCAGGAAGGGTACGCGGGCGCAGGCCCGCACGGGGATGGTTCGCGGTTTGCTGGGCCATTGGCGGAGGGAGCTCGGCCCCACCCGTGCACGGTTGGGCGGTCCCTGGCTCCAGGGTACCGGGTCTGCCTGGCGGAGGAACCGTCAGGGGGCCGCCCTGGCCCGCGGCTCCGCTGGCCCGGCGGCCCGTTGCCGGGTCGGCCTGACGTCGGTCCACGGCCATCGTCCCCCGGTCTCGTTCCTATCATGTCCGGTTCGATCCCATCTTAGCTTGTTCGGATCAATCTACGCAAGTTTGGCATGATCACGGTTACTCTAGAACACCACTTCCTCGACTAAACAAGGAATTGAGGTTCCTTCGGAAACACCGAGACCTTCAAAGACGGTCCTTTCGAGAAACCGTAAAAACGCCTAAACGGCCCAACGTGGCCAAAACGGCCCACGTACGATTTTCCGAAAAGGAAGGATAACTATGACGGTTTATCCTTATCCTCACATAAGAGATAAATGTCAAGTTTCCAGAAGATAAATATGAAGTTTCCAGAAGATAAATGTCAAGATTTCCGAAGATAAATGTCAAGTTTCCCGATAAACACAAAGATGGACGAAAATGGAAAAAGCCCAACTCAGCCCGCGAGAAGATAGACCGTCATAGGAGGAGTATATAAGGAGAGCTTTGAGCAAGAAGCAAACCAGATCACAAATTTTCGAGCACTTAGCACTTAGAGCGATTTAAGCATTCTTTTCTGTTTTCACTAGCGAGCTGCGACTCAACTAGGATAGACTTAGGCGACCGGACTAGCGACAGCTCTTGTAGTTACTTCTCACCTGTTGTTCACGCTCAAAACGCGAATTCAGAAATAAGATCTTTCTTCCGCTCATCTTTTACGGTTTCTATTTTCGCAAATTCTATTTTTATCGATTGTTTCGTGTGCGGCCCAGCAGATATCCGGGACCTTCAAGGAAGATCGGGTTAACTCGGTTTTTCCTCCACAAGTCTTTATCGGAAATTGACGGTGTGAATTTCGGTTCCCACAGTTTGGCGCTAGAAGGAGGGGGGGTTACGGATCTATCTATCTCGCAACTGCACACGCTCAATCATGTCAGCCGACGCCACCAAGGATCAGCCAGCGCTAGACGGCACACCCGTCGATGCCAACGCTGAGAAGACTCCAGCCGGAGACGCGTCCACAGTCACTGCTGATGCAAACACTGAGGCGCTCAAACAGATGAAGGAACTGTTTACTTCCGCCCAGGCGCGGGCAGAACAACAGGACAAGCTGATAACCTCGCTCGCAAAACAGGTCGATACCTTAACTGCGAGGAGCAAGTTGCCGCGCGGATCCACTAAGGCACGCCGCGGCAGGAGACTCGACTTCGGATCTCCCGAAGCACGAGAGAAAGATGCCGCGAAAGAGCCCACTCCCGAGGAAACGGCTCCGAGAGGACAGCAAACGACCTCGCAGGACCTTCCACTCCCGGCTGCGGGAAACAAGGAAAGCGACGTCGAGCGCATCGATCTAGATGTCAGCGATCGATCGGATCCTTCCGATGAAGATGCTGACATCCACCCCAGGAGAACCCGAAGCCAGTCCGCTCGGCAGACGGTATCCTTCGATAGGCCCATGACAGAAGAGGAAGAAGAACTCTACTGGATGGAGCAGGAAGAACTCGCGGAAGATCAAACTCGGATCTATCGCGACCAGCGTCGACAGGTTCGGAGGAACGCCGGCGGCAGTAGCGAGATCCGTGATCTCCGTGAATCTCTCAAAAAGACCGTGGCTGAAGTGAAAGCGGTAAAATCGCAGATCCATCAGGCGACCAGTTCCGCCCCCGAGATCGATAGACTTCTCGAGGAAGCACGGAAAACACCGTTCACCACTCGGATCACAGAAACACGCATCTCAGACCCAGGGAAGATCAAAATCCCGATCTATGACGGTACGACGGATCCTAAGTCGCACCTGCAGTCCTTCCAGATCGCAATGGGTAGGTGCAAACTCCCGGAGCGCGAACGGGACGCAGGTCATTGTCTTCTCTTCGTCGAGCATCTCAAAGGTGCTGCACTCGAGTGGTTCTCCCGGCTCAAACGGAACTCCATCGGAAGCTTCCGCCAACTGGCCTCGGCGTTTCTCAAACAGTACTCCATGTTCATGGATAGAGAAACGTCCGACGTGGATCTATGGAGTCTAGCTCAGAAGGAAGACGAGTCACTCCGCGACTTCATGCGAAGGTTCAAACTGGTGATGGCCAGAGTAACGGGCATCAGCGACAATGTCGCAATCGACGCTCTGAGAAAAACTCTCTGGTACAAGTCAAAGTTCCGAAAGTGGATACTACTGGAAAAGCCGCGGACAATCCAGGACACTCTCCACAAGGCAACAGACTTCATCATCATGGAAGAAGAGATGAAGCTTCTATCGCAGAAGCACGGACCGCAGAAAACCGCGTCCAAGAAGAAACCCTCTCGTAACGACAAATACGTCCATCACGAAGGGGAAGACGTCCAAGGCGAGCATAACTACGCCATCAACTCGGAGCAGGGCAAAACCTCCGGAAACACCTGGACCAGGAACCAGTACAAGGATAACTCCTACTGCGAGTTCCACGAGACCAGAGGCCACTCCACTGCGAACTGCAAGGTTCTCGGCGCCCGGCTCGCCGCAAAACTCCTCACCGGCGAGCTATCAAAAGTCAAGAGTATAAAGGACTTGCTCCTGGACTCCGACCGCCCAAAGACTAACAAAACTACCTCCGAAGACCGCGCGACCGAAAACCAATCAGGGGAAAAACGCGGAAGAAGACAGGACGACCAAGGAAACAACAGCAGTCGCCAGAGGGTAAACATGATCATCGGAGGATCACAGTTCTACCAGGACTCTGTCTCGTCGATAAAAGCCTACGGGCGAAAAGCCGAGACCAGTTCCAACTGGTTCCCGGACAGCGATGTTCCTAACCACACAATCGCTTTCGAGGAACACGAGACCGTCGGAATCGACAAACCTCACTGCGACCCTTTGGTAATCGACCTGGTCATCCAGGATCTCGAAGTCGGCCGCATTCTCGTCGATACTGGAAGCACGGTCAACGTCATCTTCCGCGACACCCTATACAGGATGAAGATCCCACTTGGGGAAGTCATCCCTGAGCCAAAACCTTTGACGGGGTTTTCGGGCGTCACTACCATGACCCTCGGAAAAATAAAACTCCCAGTCATGGCAAAGGAAGTTACAAAGATCGTCGAGTTTGCAGTAGTCGACAACCCGGCCATCTACAACGCCATCATGGGAACCCCTTGGATCAACTCCATGAAGGCAGTACCGTCCACATATCACCTAGGTATCAAGTTCCCGACTCCGACCGGAACCGCAGCCATCTGGGGTAGTCAGAAACAGTCGAGACTCTGCTACCTAGCCGAGTTTAAACTGCGAAAAGATCGGAACGCCCCTGCGGCCAACCCGAAACGAGCAAAGGAATCACACAACATTCCCGAAGACTCGAGGAAAGATGATCCAAAATCGTCCGAACAGGCAACGATTCAAGAAGACGACAAAGCCTCTGAATCTACCGCCGTAGGACCGGACAGCTTGACCCCCGCACACACCACTGATCTGACCAGCACGATCGGAACGGCGACGCACGGGGAGTAAAAACGTCCGCAGCAACTATCAGAACTACGAGATGGCTTGATCCTCGAAAGAGGTACGTAGGCAGCTCGTCGAAACCCGACGAGTTCAGCTATCCCCCTCACCAAAAGGGGGGGGACTGGGTGCGTATACTCCTATACTCCCACAAAAATGCGAGAATCCGCATATGTACTTTAAACTTATCGAAATTTTTTAATAAAATTCTTTCTATCTTTTATACTTACTTAAACGCATCAACGCTTCGGAAAAACGAAAATCATATCTTCAAAAGAAACGCGAGACGTCGCAACTTCTTAAAAAGATAACTAAACTCGTATCATCCGCAAAAGACAGTCCACCAGCGACTTAAAAATAAACTCACGCCCGTCGATTGGCCCCGACGGACGCTTATAAGAAACGTTTCACTCAATACAAAATCGTAGTCAGACCTACAAAGGTCCTCTTACATCCGACAAGGATATCATAGCGCGCTATACAAGAAACCCAAAATTTTGGTTTAGCGTCTCGGATATATTCCGAAGATAGCTCGATTCTTTTAACACAAGTCATATAAGCCGGCGACTAGTCGCGGACTTTAAACGAAAAGAATCAGGAAGAAATCACTAACAGGCAAAACGAAAGCCGATCAGTCATCGCACAGCCTCAAAGCTGAGAGTAAACCTAGGTCTTGCCCTAAACCCAGTCTTGCTGGATCTTGACATCTCACAGACATAGTATCGTATACGAGATCCCAAAACATGTCTCTTATCGCTTACACCTAAAAACGCTCGCTAAAAAGCAGCATACGGACCAAGCGACAAAAAAAGAGTTAGGATACGAAGTGACTACTCGCATCCTTCCCTCTACACTTGACGAAAGTATAAATCGAAACAAAAGACGAAATCTCGCAAATTTTCATATTCATAAAAGCCGCAAAAGACGGCGGGATTCAAAGCCACCAACGGCCAGTCCCGAAAACATAAGAATGCAACCTCCAACGGTCGCAGGATAAAATTACTAAAAAACGGCCACATACGGCCAGAAAATTCAATTCACAAAAGGAAGTCAACATTGAGAAATCCGGATGCAGAAATCCCGAATGAACTAGCAGGCTGGTCCACTTCTTCATTCACACCTCGAGCATTCCCACCATTCTCGGTATTCTCATCAGCTCCGACCTCCACCGTATCCTCGGAAACCTCGATTGGTTCCCATAGTCTCCGGACTCTTTCTTCTACCGGAGGAACCAAGGACTCAGCATGAGCACACTCGGCCATGAAATCCTTCATTTCAGCGATCTCGGAATCAAAAGAGAAATCTGGGTTCTGAGACTTGTAAAGATTTACGACCGAACCTCGGCACTCGCGGAAATCACCAACAAACTCCTGAGCTTCTTTAAAGCATTGAAACTCAGCGGCAAACGATTCCGCCCGTCTTGCCACCTCCGCTGCGACCATCCTTCTTCCTCTCCTTTCCGCCCGTACGAGAGCCCGAGCGTGAAGCTCAGCTTGCTTCGCGTTCTGTGCCTTCACCTCTTGACGGAACCGGAAAAACTCTCGCTCCGCTTCTGTGGTCTTGAAGTTAGCAATCCTGGATTTGCGGAAACTCGAGTCAAGCGCCTCGCTAAACACTCTTAGCCCCTGCATGAAACTCAAGATCAGCAAGCATGCTCATATACGGATTCAAACGCAAGGTTAAAGAAGTTCGAAGGGCCAAACCTCGTTGACACGTTGGGAGCCCTCGGCAAAAACCCGTTGTTTCTCCTCATCCTCCAGCGACTCATCAGTAGTAAACTCCGGAGGAAGGCCATCAAAGAAGTTGATAGGTGGAAAACCGCTGGCTCCATCTTTTTCCGTTGGAACAAAACTAGGTTTTTCTCCCAACGGTGAAGGGTTTTCCGAGCCTTCCCCATCGTCGATTTCCTTCCCCTTACGAGACCTCTGTCTGCGCCTCCGAGAAGGAACCACGGTAACAGGTTCGGCGTCGTACGACGGAACAGAACCCCGGGACCGATAAAGGTTAACCGCATCTCGGATTCGTTCGAGGGTGAAGGATTTCCAGAAAAACGGCCTTTGACGAAGAAGATCTCTCTTGACGAAAACATTACCAGGCAAATGCGCGGTAGGGTTGTTCCCTACAAAACGAAAATTTTGTCAAAAACACGCACTTCCGAAAAAATGAGATAGATAACAGAATTTTCGTCATATTACCTCGGTTAAAATTCCATGCCCGCGGAAATAGATGGAGGCAGCTCTCCTCGACAGACTCGCCATCTATTTGAACAAAGAAGAAACGCTCCTGCCACGATTTGGGATTCGAAGTAGTCCCCTGAATCACGGCCATATCCTTCTTAGGCAGCATGGAATAGTAACCGTCACTCCCCGTCGGCCGAGTACCCCAAAGACCTTCGAAATCATCGGGACCAAGATCAATCCCGAGTTCGTAGCTAGCAATTAGTACGCCAAGCCAACTCTCCAAGGCAGGAACGCTGAGTTGGCTGATCGAAAGTTCGAAGCGGTGAAGCGCACGAACAATGGCACCAGGAATTGGGAACCACATACGGCAGTACGTAAAGAAAGCTTCGTAACATGTAAAGAAATCTTGCGGAGGATTCCTTGCACTCTCGTTACCAACGGGAATCCGAAATTTGACTCCTTCAGGAACCTGGTAAAAATCTCGAAGAACCTTGAGATATTTACGAGAAACCGAGCTCGGCGCAAAAGGAGCACCAGGCTGCCTCAGAGGCCTCTTCGGAACAGGGATCTCTGGCAGTATAGGGGGCGAACCTACAAGGGCCCGGTAATACGCATTCCTCTTTTCCTCCTCGACCGACTCCTCCTGCTTTACCGATACATGAGCAGGAGAGTCATCCGAGGATGAATGGGAAGAAGAGTTTCTCTTTGAGGATCTTGAAGACATTGTTCTTAAAGAGAGAGAAAGGATTCTTGAGAGAGAGAGTAAAAACCTTGTGATGAAGTAAGAAAGAGATTTCTTACTCCATATAAAGGAGGTAAAATCACTATTTACCCCGATTTTCGGCAGACGATTACATCTCAACACTTTTCCACACGGCTATACCGCAAGCTAGGACCCGACAGGCTCTACGGTTCCTAGCTAGCTGGGGGGCTAACTGTTGGGGTCAAAATCGGTCAATGACGAAATCGTCACCCGAAAGTCCTCGAAAGAAAAGCCAAGCGACGATCAAATCCAAGAAACAGGTCGTCGCTCGATAAAACTCACGAAAGGCTCGTCCACTCCCGTCTGGCGCCAATGGCGAGGGTCCTGGCGCCCATCAATGCGGTCGTCTCGCGATCTCGGGCAATGACAGCATCCTGGTCCCTTGGAATCCATGTCTGGATTGTCCGAGATCTACAATGAGTCTTCCGTAAAACCGTCCCGATTGTTTTAAAGATTCATCTTTAAACATATCTAAAACTCGGAGCCACATTGCTCTCATCCTCGACGACGGAAAGTCTGAAGATCTAAGTCCATCTCAAAATCCCGAAACTCGCAGAATCTCGTTGGAACAATTATCTCGAGATCTACGACTAGAGACCCTCCCAAAACTCGAAAGATTTCCCGCAAACGACTGACGAGGGAAAGATCGAACGAACCGACAGACGGCAAGACGGCCTGGCATCAGCAGCACGCGGGACGCGGGCTGGGCGCCGGCGGCACCCCCTGCCTGGCGCCGGCGGCACGCAGGACGCGGGCTGGCCTGGCGCCGGCGGCACCCCGGCCTGCGCCGGCGGCACGCGGGACGCGGGCTGGCCTGGCGCCGGCGCACCCCCGGCCTGGCGCCGCGGCACGCGGACGCGGGCTGGCCTGGCCGGCGGCACCCCGGCCTGGCGCCGGCGGCGGCACGCGGGACGCGGGCTGGCCTGGCTCCCTGCGTCACCCGTCCTGCCCGCATATGGCGTCGGCTTGTCCTGCTGCCTTGGACCGGTCTTCGCCCCGCTGCCTTACTCCTCCCCTTCGTTCCACCCCCTCCCCTTCTTCTCCTGTGTCACTGCTTACTCTTTCTTTTCCTTGCTCCTGCTTCCTGGACACCCCTTCCTCTTTCTCCCTCTCTTCCTACCCTTCCTGTCTTTCTTCCTTTTCTCCATCTCTCCCCGCTTCTGTCTTTCTTTCTTCTATTCTCCTTCCTTCCATCTCCTTCTCGCCTCTTCTCTCTTTTCTGTCCGCCCATTTTCCCTCTGTTCTTTCTTCCTCTCTTGCTTCCCCCTTCCTTTTTTCCTTCCTCTCTTTCCTACCCTTACTTTTCTTCCTTTCTGCCGTCCTCCACCCGGACGTGCGGGTTGCCTTGTACTCCATTCGCATTCTCCCTCCGCTCTCGGCTCTGTACTGGCGGCAGACTGCTTCTCCGTGCGGGCCCCGGACGTTGGGGCCTTTCTCCGCTGCACTGCTTCCCGGATCTTTCGCGCCTTTTCTTTCCTCGTCATCCTCTTCATCCTCTCCCTCTTCTCCTTCTTTCACTCCTTCGCTTCCGACTTCTTTCATCCCCCTGTCCCCTGTTCTCTTCCTTGCCTTTCTCCGTTCTTCACCCACATCTCCTTTCCCTTCTTCCTTTTCTCTTTTTTTCCTTTTCTCCATTCTTCACCCCCCTCTCCACTTTTACTTCTTTCTCCTTCTTCTCCCCCTTCGCCTTTCTCCTGCTGTCATTCCCGCTCTTGCTCTCCCTTTCCTTTCTCACTTTCCCTCCTTCTTCTTCCTCGATCTGCAGCCTATTCGACTCGTTTTTCCTTTCTCCGCTGTCTGTCCTTGCATCCGTCCACGTGTCTCTTCTTTTGGCCTTCGGCCCGCGCTACCCCGTAGCTTCGTTCGCCCGTACGGCGCCTCGTCGCATCCCTTGCCCTTGGCGGCCTGGCGCCGGCGGCACCCGGCCTGGCGCCGGCGGCACCCGTTGCACGGGTCGGCCTGACGTCGGTCCACGGCCCTCGTCCCGGTCTCGTTCCTATCATGTCCGGTTCGATCCCATCTTAGCTTGTTCGGATCAATCTACGCAAGTTTGGCATGATCACGGTTACTCTAGAACACCACTTCCTCGACTAAACAAGGAATTGAGGTTCCTTCGGAAACACCGAGACCTTCAAAGACGGTCCTTTCGAGAAACCGTAAAAACGCCTAAACGGCCCAACGTGGCCAAAACGGCCCACGTACGATTTTCCGAAAAGGAAGGATAACTATGACGGTTTATCCTTATCCTCACATAAGAGATAAATGTCAAGTTTCCAGAAGATAAATATGAAGTTTCCAGAAGATAAATGTCAAGATTTCCGAAGATAAATGTCAAGTTTCCCGATAAACACAAAGATGGACGAAAATGGAAAAAGCCCAACTCAGCCCGCGAGAAGATAGACCGTCATAGGAGGAGTATATAAGGAGAGCTTTGAGCAAGAAGCAAACCAGATCACAAATTTTCGAGCACTTAGCACTTAGAGCGATTTAAGCATTCTTTTCTGTTTTCACTAGCGAGCTGCGACTCAACTAGGATAGACTTAGGCGACCGGACTAGCGACAGCTCTTGTAGTTTACTTCTCACCTGTTGTTCACGCTCAAAACGCGAATTCAGAAATAAGATCTTTCTTCCGCTCATCTTTTACGGTTTCTATTTTCGCAAATTCTATTTTTATCGATTGTTTCGTGTGCGGCCCAGCAGATATCCGGGACCTTCAAGGAAGATCGGGTTAACTCGGTTTTCCTCCACAAGTCTTTATCGGAAATTGACGGTGTGAATTTCGGTTCCCACAGACGGTACTGCCTTCATGGAGTTGATCCAAGGGGTTCCCATGATGGCGTTGTAGATGGCCGGGTTGTCGACTACTGCAAACTCGACGATCTTTGTAACTTCCTTCGCCATGACTGGGAGTTTAATTTTCCCGAGGGTCATGGTAATGACGCCCGAAAACCCCGTCAAAGGTTTTGGCTCAGGGACGACTTCCCCAAGTGGGATCTTCATCCTGTAGAGGGTGTCGCGGAAGATGACGTTGACCGTGCTTCCAGTATCGACGAGAATGCGGCCGACTTCGAGATCCTTGATGACCAGGTCGATTACCAAAGGGTCGCAGTGAGGTTTGTCGATTCCGACGGTCTCGTGTTCCTCGAAAGCGATTGTGTGGTTAGGAACATCGCTGTCCGGGAACCAGTTGGAACTGGTCTCGGCTTTTCGCCCGTAGGCTTTTATCAATGAGACAGAGTCCTGGTAGAACTGTGATCCTCCGATGATCATGTTTACCCTCTGGCGACTGCTGTTGTTCCCTTGGTCGTCCTGTCTTCTTCCGCGCTTTTCCCCTGATTGGTTTTCGGTCGCGCGGTCTTCGGAGACAGTTTTGTTAGTCTTTGGGCGGTCGGAGTCCAGGAGCAAGTCCTTTATACTCTTGACCTTTGATAGCTCGCCGGTGAGGAGTTTTGCGGCGAGCCGGGCGCCGAGAACCTTGCAGTTCGCAGTGGAGTGACCTCTGGTCTCGTGGAACTCGCAATAGGAGTTATCCTTGTACTGGTTCCTGGTCCAGGTGTTTCCGGAGGTTTTGCCTTGCTCCGAGTTGATGGCGTAGTTATGCTCGCCTTGGACGTCTTCCCCTTCGTGATGGACGTATTTGTCGTTACGAGAGGGTTTCTTCTTGGACGCGGTTTTCTACGGTCCGTGCTTCTGCGATAGAAGCTTCATCTCTTCTTCCATGATGATGAAGTCTGTTGCCTTGTGGAGAGTATCCTGGATTGTCCGCGGCTTTTCTAGTAGTATCCACTTTCGGAACTTCGACTTGTACCAGAGAGTTTTTCTCAGGGCGTCGATTGCGACATTATCGCTGATGCCTGTTACTCTGGCCATCACCAGTTTGAACCTTCACATGAAGTCGCGGAGCGACTCGTCTTCCTTCTGAGCTAGACTCCATAGATCCACGTCGGACGTTTCTCTGTCCATGAACATGGAGTACTGTTTGAGAAACGCTGAGGCTAGTTGGCGGAAACTTCCGATGGAGTTCCTTTTGAGTCGGGAGAACCACTCAAGCGCAGCACCTTTGAGGTGCTCGACGAAGAGAAGACAATGACCTGCGTCCCGTTCGCGCTCCGGGAGTTTGCACCTACCCATTGCGATCTGGAAGGACTGCAGGTGCGACTTAGGATCCGTCGTACCGTCGTAGACCGGCATTTTGATCTTCCCTGGGTCTGAGATGCGTGTTTCCGTGATCCGAGTGGTGAAAGGCGTTTTCCGTGCTTCCTCGAGAAGTCTATCGATCTCGGGGGCGGAACTGGTCGTAGACCGGGATTTTGATCTTCACCGCTTTCACTTCAGCCACGGTCTTTTTGAGAGATTCACGGAGATCATGGATCTCGCTATTACTGCCGGCGTTCCTCCGAACCTGTCGACGCTGGTCGCGATAGATCCGTGTTTGATCTTCCGCGAGTTCTTCCTGCTCCATCCAGTAGAGTTCTTCTTCCTCTTCTGTCATGGGCCTATCGAAGGATACCGTCTGCCGAGCGGACTGGCTTCGGGTTCTCCTGGGGTGGATGTCAGCGTCTTCATCGGAAGGGTCCGATCGGTCGCTGATATCTAGATCGATGCGCTCGACGTCGCTTTCCTTGTTTCCCGCAGCCGGGAGTGGAAGGTTCTGCGAGGTCGTTTGCTGTCCTTTCGGAGCCGTTTCCTCGGGAGTGGGCTCTTTCGGGGCATCTTTTTCTCGTGCTTCGGGAGATCCGAAGTCGAGTCTCCTGCCGCGGCGTGCCTTGGTGGATCCGCGCGGCAACTTGCTCCTCGCAGTTAAGGTATCGACCAGTTTTGCGAGCGAGGTTATCAGCTTGTCCTGTTGTTCCGCCCGCGCCTGGGCGGAGGTAAACAGTTCCTTCATCTGCCTGAGCGCCTCAGTGTTTGCATCAGCAGTGACTGTGGACGCGTCTCCAGCTGGAGTCTTCTCAGCGTTGGCATCGACGGGTGTTCCGTCTAGCGCTGGCTGATCCTTGGTGGCGTCGGCTGACATGATCGAGCGTGTGCAGTTGCGAGATAGATAGATCCGTAACCCACCCTCCTTCTAGCGCCAAACTGTGGGAACCGAAATTCGCACCGTCAAATTAAGTTGATTTGGAGGAAAGCCAAGTGAACCAAGCCTTCCCTGAAGGTCCCGGATATCTGCTGGGCCGCACACGACACAATCAGTTCGACAAAGAAAATATGAAGGCGAAATAAAAATCGTAAGAAAAAAGAATAGAGCAAAAGATTTTATTTCCGAATCCGCGTTTGAGCGTGAACAACAGGTAAGAGCCTTGGCTACGAGAGCTGTCGGCAAGTTCGCTAGTCTAGCAACCTAAGTTCTAACCTAATTGAGTCGCAGCTCGCTAGTAAAAACGGAAAATAATGCCTAAGTTGCTCTAAGTGCTCTGGACGTTTGTGATCTGGTTTGCTTCTTGCTCAAAGCTCTCCTTATATACTCCTCCTATGACGGTCTATCTTCTCGCGGGCTGAGTCGGGCTTTTTCCATTTTCGTCCATCTTTGTGTTTATCGGGAAACTTGACATTTATCTTCGGAAATCTTGGCATTTATCTTCTGGAAATTTGATATTTATCTCTTATGGAAACTTGACATTTATCTCTTATGTGAGGATAAAGATAAATCGTCAAAGTTATCCTTCCTTTTCGGAAAATTGTACGTGGGCCGTTTTGGCCGCGTTGGGCCGTTTAGGCGTTTTTACGGTTTTTCGAAAGGACAGTCTTTGAAGGTCTTGGTGTTTCCGAAGGAACCTCAATTCCTTGTTTAGTCGAGGAAGTGGCGTTCTAGAGTAACCGTGATCATACCAAACTTGCGTAGATTGATCCGAACAAGCTAAGATGGGATCGAACCGGGCAAGATAGGAACGAGACCGGGACGAGGGCCGTGGACCGACGCCAGGCCGACCTGCGCGACGGGTGCCGCCGACGCCAGGCCGGCCCGCGTGACGGGTGCCGCCGGCGCCAGGCCGGCCCGCGTGACGGGTGCCGCCGGCGCCAGGCCAGGTGCCGCCGGCGCCAGGCCAGCCCGCGTCCCGCGTGCCGCCGGCGCCAGGCCGGGGTGCCGCCGGCGCCAGGCCAGCCCGCGTCCCGCGTGCCGCCGGCGCCAGGCCGGGTGCCGCCGGCGCCAGGCCAGCCCGCGTCCCGCGTGCCGCCGGCGCCAGGCCAGCCCGCGTCCCGCGTGCCGCCGGCGCCAGGCCAGCCCGCGTCCCGCGTGCCGTCGGCGCCAGGCCTGGGTGCCGCCGGCGCCAGGCCAGTCCGCGTCCCGCGTGCCGCCGGCGCCAGGCTGGGGTGCCGCCGGCGCCAGGCCAGCCCGCGTCCCGCGTGCCGCCGGTGCCAGGCCGTCTTGCCGTCTGTGGGTTTGTTCGATTCTTCCCTCGTCAGTTGGAAAATCTTTCGAGTTTTGGGAGGGTCTCTAGTCGTAGACCTTGAGATAATTGTTTCCAACGAGATTCCGCTAGTATCGGGATTTTGAGATGGATTTAGATCTGCAGATTTTCCGTCGTCGAGGATGAGAGCAATGTGGCTCCGAGTTTTAGATTGTTTAAAAGATGAATCTTTTAAACAATCGGGAAGGTTTTACGGAAGACTTATTGTAGATCTCGGACAATCCAGACATGGGTTTTAAGGAACCAAGGTGCTTTCGTTGCCCGAGATTATGAGACGATCGCATGGACGGGCGCCAGGACCCTCGCCGTTGGCGCCAGATGGGAGTGGACGAGCCTTCCGTGAGTTTTATCGAGCGACGACCTGTTTCTTGGATTTGATCGTCGCTTGGCTTTTCTTTCGAGGGTTTTCGGGTGACGATTTCGTCATTGACCGATTTTGACCCCAACAAAGATCTTTCCATCGAGAGGCTTTGATAGGAGAGGTGGAATAGTCAGATACATCTTCAGATCATCCAGGGACTGCTCGCACTTATTACTCCATTGGAAGTCTTGAGGATTCTTCAGAGCCTCAAAGAATGCGTGAGATTTATGGGACAGTCTGGAGATAAATCTACTCAACGTGGCCATTCGGCCTGTCAATCTTTGCACCTCTTTCACGTTTCGAGGAGAAGGTATCACCTGGGTAGCCCTTATCTGCTCCGGGTTAGCCTCTATGCTTCGGTGGGTGACTATGTATCCAAGGAATTTTCCGGAGCTTCATGTTGTATTTCCTCAAGGTGATGAAGGCTTGCTGTAGATGAGAGATGTGATCCTCTGCTTTGAGGGATTTGACTAACATGTCGTCTATATAAACCTCCATGGTCTGTCCGATATGGTCAACGAACATCATGTTTACAAGTCTTTGATAGGTTGACCCTGCATTCTTCAGCCCGAACGGCATAACCTTATAGCAATAGATGCCCCTGGAAATCATGAATGATTTCTTCTCCTGGTCTTCTGGGTGCATGAGGATTTGGTTATAGCCAGCGAATGCATTCATGAAACTCATGAGCTGGTGACCTGCAGTGGCGTCGACCAGCTTATCGATATGGGGCAGGGGAAAAGGATCCTTGGGACATGATTTGTTGAAGTCAGTGAAGTCAATGCAGACTCTCCACTTTCCATTCTTCTTCTTCACCACTACCACGTTGGCCAACCACTCCGGGTATTGGACTTCTCGTATGAATCCGGCATCTAGCAGGTTCTTTATTTCATGGTTGATGATTTCGTCCCTCTCGGGGGTGAACTTTCTTCTCTTCTGTCGAACAGGTGGGAATTGAGGATCTACTTGCAGTTTGTGCATGATGATCTCAGGGTCGATTCCTGGCATGTCTTCGTGAGACCACGCGAAACAGTTAGAGTTAGATCTCAGGAAGTCTATCAGCCTCCGTCTCAATCCCTCTGGGAGCTTGGACCCTATTTGTAGGCTTCGCGTCGCATCTCCTTCTACCAAGGGCACCTCGTCCATATCTTCTACTTCCGGCTCTTCTGCGTGCGGAGCTGGAAGCTTTTTCTGTAATTGCTATAAGACATTGGTCTTTCCTTTCAGGGTGGTCTGATAGCAGGCTCTGAAATTCTCTTGATCCCCTCTGATCTTTCGGATGCCCCATGGAGTCAAGAATTTTACCAGTTGATGGAGAGTCGAAGGTACGGCTCCCATCTCATAGATCCAGGGTCTTCCAAGTATGATGTTGTAGGAAGAAGGACAGTCGATGACCAGGAACTTGGTGGGTAGATTGATTCCTTCGGCGTACACTGGGAGGATGACTTCTCCTAGGGTCTGCTTTACTTCTCCGCTAAAGCCTATGAGTGAGGTGACCTTTTTTGTCAAGGCTCCTTCTTCCAGTCCTAGATCAGAGAAGGCGGATTGGAAGATGATGTTACTGGAGCTACCATTGTCTATCAATATTCGTTTCACCAAGCAATTTGCTACAGTGAGTGAGATAACCAGGGCGTCGTGATGGGGAGCAAGGACTTTATCCTGCTCCTTGGCGGTGAAGCTAATCTCGTTGGTACCCAGGAGCATGCGCTTCGGATCTCCTGTTTCCTGACCATTCCTGGCGTATCGGGTGCTTCTCTTTGCGGCTGCATGGCTGATCCCACTTATTTCTGAGCCACCTGTGATAATGTGTATCACCCTATCTTGGTGTGGAGGCGGAGCAGGGTTTGCTTCAGTTGGGCGGTTCGTGCTTCCTTTGGTCAGCAGATCCTTGGCCTTGTTAAAGAGGAACTCCTTCAGGTGTCCTTTTTTGAGAAGCTCGTTCACCTCTATCCTTAGGGCAATGCAATCCTCCGTCTTATGACCGTGGTCATTGTGAAAGTCGCACCAGCGGTTAGGATTTCGATCGGAGTCGGAGGCCTTCATCTTCGGGGACCACTTGACTTGTTGACCCATCTGCCTCAGGACGGTGACCAGTTCAGGCTTCGAGATCGACAGATGGGAGATGTCGGGCCAGTTTGACACGGCCTTCAGCTCGAGCCAGGGGACGGTTCTGGTACCTGCCCCTGGGGTGATTGCTTGCCTTTTTCCAAGGTCTGGAGTGAAATCCTTCATCGCGTTCGTTCCTCGGCTGTTTGACCTGTTTCTGATCCTGTTTCTGCTGAGCTTTGGCTCGACTTATAACATCTTCTTCCCATCTCACTTGTGCCCATGCCCGGGATAAGACATCTTCCATGGTCTTGCATTGGTACTTGGTCAGTTCCTTATATAGATCTCCATCGGGGAGCAAACCTCTCTTGAAGGCAGAGATAGCTGTCTCCGCGTTGCATTCTGGGATGGCCACTTTCTCTTTATTGAAGCGCGCGATATAGGTCCGGAGCAGTTCTCCCCTATGCTGGAGAATTTCGTAGAGATCGTCAGAGCTCTTCTCAAGGCTTCTGCTGCTGGCAAACTGCTCCACGAACTTATCGCTAAGCGCTGCAAAAGACCTTATAGACTTCGTAGGGAGGTTGATATACCATTGGAGAGCAGGACCCATGAGGGTTGAGCCGAAACCTTTGCACATGGTAAGCTCTCTTAGCCCTCTTGGGAATGCTACAGTCAGCATCCGCTGTTTTTATTGAGCAACATGGTTGTTGGGATCGTTGGTCCCATCGTATGTGGGAACCAAAATTCGCACTGTCAATTTTCGTATAAATAAGGAAAGTAGGAAAACCCTAATTTTCCTGAGGTCCCGGATCTCTGCTGAGCCAACGACAAATGACCAAATAGATGCGGAAAATATGAAAAGATAACAAAACAAATTTAGAGAAAACAGTAGATCTTATTCGCGTAGGAGCGTTGCGATCATTACAAGAGATTATAAAAGTTTTGGCCACAAAGGCTGTCAGCGAGTTACCTAGTTCTAGCGACCCAAAACCTTAAACCTAGTTGAGTTGCGGCTCGATAACAAAAGACAAAAAAGATACAAAAAAGGTTTTTGATTGATTTCAGACTGAACCTTATTAAAGACTGCCTACGTACCCCTTTCGAGGATCAAGTCGAACGTAGTTCAATTGATAGAGCTGGACAAGAGATCGAACTGCCTAGGCGAGTTCGTCTAGTAATCGTGTGCCAGTTATAGAAACCGAACTTGTCGAGAATAAAGCCTAAAGTTTCTAAATGCAGAGAATTCTGAGTCTAGAAGAGTCCTTTTTTTATGCCTCTCGTCTTGAACTCCTTATATACTCTCTTCTAGGTCGGTTTACGCCTTCCTCTTTTTCCCTTATGCCGCCATAGTCTAAAAAATGGAGATATTCCATTTTTCCGATCTTCATGGTTATCTGCGGAAACTTTCCATTTATCCGCGGAATTTGATGTTTATCTCACCAAGCATAACCGTCATAGCGTTTATGGGTTTTAAGAAATCGTAAGTGGGCCTCGAATCAAGTTTTAGGACTCGGACCGTCTTTTGATTTGGGACGTACGTTTATTACGGTTTCTTTGATAAAGATAATTTCCGCGGTTTTTATCGTAAAACCAGACCAAGGATTCCATTTGATAATCAAGAAATGGTTAAGCCGTGGTTTGCGGAAGGTTGTAATGAGGATAGTCGAGACTGCATAGTTTTACGTCGTATCATCATTTCGGAACACTTTGGACGCTACGGAAGGACTGGGATGCATGCATGTTTGGTCGCTATAACGACCGAGCTTTGTCTGGAGCTCGGTCGCTATAGAAACCGAGCTTTTTTCAGCGACCGAGCTTGGCTCGAAGCTCGGTCGCTATCGGGACCGAGCTCTGTTAGGAGCTCGGTCGCTATAGCGACCAAGTTTCGTTTCGTGATTCGATCGCTATAGCAACCGAGCTCTTGTTTGTGACTAGGTCACCATCATGACCGAGTTTGCGCCGTGGACTGAAAACTTTGTTGTGAGAACCCATCGTCCGAGATTGTCGCAATGATACGATGCTTGAGATGTTGTTTACGGACGTTTGGACCAATGATAGCATTGTGTCGTTGTTTTAAGAAATCGCTGTTTGAATTCTTTAAAATAAGATTTTACCGCAAGTTCTTCGTATAAGTTTCCTTTCTCGAGAACGTAAAAATCTTATGTTAATTTTTCTGCGGACAAATCTTTTCAATAATTTTATCGTAAAAAATTAGTTTAAGTAATTTTTACGAGAATTATCTTTTTCGAGAAATATTTTCGAACGTTAATTTCGTCGTGACCGTTTTTGACCCCAACAGTTAGTCCCCCAGCCCGTTAGAACCGTGGATCATAGATGTGAGGTTCTAGCGTGCGATAAGACAAGTCAGGCAAGTTAGGCGGAATTAGTGGTTGAAAATGTCCGTTGAAAGTTGTACGTTCACACTAAGAAGAGTGGAATCTTAATTATAAGATTGAGGCTGCGCTTGATGAAAGCTGCCTACGTACCCTTTGTCAAAAGGGATCAAGCCATTCGTAGTTCGTCTTGGAGTTAAGACTCTTATGACCTGTTTTCCAGTGAGACCTTTACGGTCTAGTTGTACGTCATGTAGAGATTGTGAGGCATGTTGCTGCTGATGGCATTTTATACTAGACCTTTGGCCAAGTGTGGCCGTATTTATGTTTTCGGGACTGGAAGCGTGTGGCTTCGAATCCCAGCCGCTTTGCGACTTCCTTTTTTTTTTAATAAATAGTGTTCGCGTTTTAAGAGCATGTTTGTATTCGTATGAATGGAGAGGGAAGAGTATGAGTTGTCATCTCATATCTAACTCTTTGTAGATCGTTATATTTGCTGTTCGTTTTAGATGAGAATGTACGCGAAAATTTTGCTTTCCGGAACTTTATGAACGTTGGAATATAAGCGAAGAGACATATTTTGGGATCTCGTATCTTTCGATATCATGCCTAGAGATGTTAGAGACCAGTGTGCTGGGTTTAGGGCAAGACCTAGGCTTACTTCTGGTTTAGGGGGTGCGATGACTAATTCGGCTTACGTATCCCGTTACAGTTTCAACCTGATTCCATACCGATTTAAAGTCCGCGATAGGTTCTCGGCTTATACGACTTGTATGGTTGGAATCGAGCATCTCTCCAAGGATAATTTCTAAGTCTCCTGGAAGTGCTGACCAAAATTTTGGATTTCTTTTATAGCGCTATTACCCTTGTGTCGGGTGTATGAGAGCTATCTCCACGAGATGGCTAAGTCTGTTTAGGACTGTTAAGAGTTCGTTGTGATCAGCAACAAACTTATTGGTAGATATTACCGTTTTTGAATCTTCGCGAAGGATACGTGTTTCAAGAGGGTGTTAGTGCGTATGATTGTTTGGTCCTCCAAGGTAGTGTTTTTATCGAGGATGGTATTTTTTTTGATAAATGTTTCTTCAAGCGTCTGCGACGTCTCGCAATGCTGAAGTTTGGTTTTTCTTTCGTATGCCGCGTTTCGTGCTCGAATTGTTTGCGGGCTTGATGATGTTATGCAGTCAAATCTGTTGGCAGTCAAATCTGTTGTTGGAACATTTTGGAGGAACATTTTGGTTTAGCTGCGGATGTTGGCAGTCAAATCTGTTGTTCCGGTTTGAATGTTATGTTGATAGAGGAGTTAGGACCAAGGGGTCACGTACGTTTGTCCCTGGAAAGAGGCGTCCTCCTATACTGTGCTTAGTGAGGTGTTAGCCTTTCAAGATTTGTTTCGTGTATATTTTAGGATGTTTCGTATAGCTCTAAGAGCTTTGTTGCGAGTTTTCCTTACATGCCGTATTTTACGAGTAAAACATAGCGGGCTTAAAGTGAATCGTAGAATATGGAACTTGGTCGATTTTTGACAAGTTCAACCTTTTCGTTAACTGTTTGCTTGTTAAACCTGAGTTTTGTTATGACGATTTTACCGTATGATTCCCGTTTCTGGGTCATACGATAATTGTTGGTGTAATCGTTACTTAGCGTTGCAAGACAAATTGCGGATTATCGTTTAGCCGTCAAGTTATCGGAGCGGTGGTCGCTCAATTGTTTTGGCTTGGCGTGAAGGTTGTATTCAGCCGCATTGCCGAGGATGTAGTCGGTAAAGTATTAGGCCATAAGGTCAAGTCGGTTAGAATCGTCCTTAAGATGGATACTGTAACCCAGTTCGGCTTTGAAAGGAAGGCGTAATTGGGCGTGGAATGAATAGTGTTTATCGAGATTAATAGGCCGAGTATGCCCATGGTCATAGGAAACGATTTTCCACTTTGGGTTTAATTTATACGTTGAAAGTTTCGTATAATGTTTCCTTTATTCATATGGAAGTTTTTTCCTTTGTATCGGATAGAGACAAAGCCTAAGAAGCTCGATAGAGAGCCCGTGCGGATTCAATTGCGGCGTGATTTCCTACTCAGATGTAACCGAGAGAATGAGAGTGGATGCTGGTGAGCCGCATAGGTAAATAATGGGATCTGACAGATCCTGGTGTGAGGAAATAAAGTTTAGATTGATCGTCCAATGTCGGATCATACAACTTCGTTTTTGCTATAAGAAAAATACTTTTTCATAAAACCTGTTATGTTTACTTTCGAAAGTTTCTTCGTATGCTTGATTCGATTTATACAAATAATTTTTGCGTAAGTAACAGGCGACTGGTTTTACGAATTAAGTAAATAGGCGCGACTTATGGAGATGTAAAAGTAACGATGTTTCTGTAGGTTTCTTGAGGGAAATGAATCGGTTAAACAGCTAGATTAAGTAGACGAGCGGGGAGGACATATTCCCTTTGTCGTATTTGTCTCTAGTTGTGCTCTCGATTTCTTTTGCTAGCGTTTAGACGAATCTTAGATTGTCGTTTGCTTTGGTTATGAATCATATTGTCAAAATATTTTTCTGCCTACCGCTGCGAGAATTGACTTTTTTTTTAAAAGTGTTTTTCTTTATATCATAAAGTTTCAATGGTAACTTCAATCGAGACGAAACAAAAGACGTTTCGATCGAGACTCGAAAGGGAACACAAAGATGGAGGTAGGGCGAGTAAGAACAAGCCAAGGAGTTTAAGAAGAGTTTTACTTGTTTTCGTCGTAAAACCTCAACGGATACTCTGATTGAGACGAAACGAAAAGCGTTACGATGAGGATTCAAAGGAGAACGCAAAGGAGGACCCCTTTGAGGCCTTACAGGTTGCTATAGCGAGTAAGGATGTTATCTTGGTCGCTATAGCGAGTGGAAGCAAGCCAGGACGAGTCCCACTTGTTTTCGTCGTAATATCTCAACGGAAACTCCGATTGAGACGAACGAAAAGCGTTACGATGAGGATTCAAAGGAGAACGCAAAGGAGGACTCCTTTGAGGCCTTATAGGTCGCTATAGCGAGTGAGGATGTCATCTCGGTCGCTATAGCGAGTGGAAGCAAGCCAGGACGAGTCCCACTTGTTTTCGTCGTAAAATCTCAACGGAAACTCCGATTGAGACGAAACGAAAAGCATTACAATGAGGATTCACAGGAGAACGCAAAGGAGGACTCCTTTGAGGCCTGACAGGTCGCTATATCGAGTGAGGATGTCATCTCGGACGCTATAGCGAGTGAACCGTGTTCGTGCTCGGTCGCTATAGCGAGTGAACCGTGTTCGTGCTCGGTCGCTATAGCGAGTGGAAGCAAGCCAGGACGAGTCCCACTTGTTTTCGTCTTAAAATCTCAACGGAAACTCCGATTGAGACGAAACGAAAATCGTTACGATGAGGATTCAAAGGAGAACACTATAGCGACCGAGATTTGTCCGGAGCTCGGTCGCTATAGCAACCGAGCTCTGTTCGGAGCTCGGTCGCTATAGCGACCGAGCTTGCCTAGAAGCTCGATCGCTACAGCGACCGAGCTCTGTTTGGAGCTCGGTCGCTATAGGGACCGAGCTCTGTTAGGAACTCTGTCGCTATAGGGACCGAACTCTGTTTGGAGCTCGGTCGCTTTAGCGACCGAGCTTGGCTTGAAGCTCGGTTGCTATAGCGACCGAGCTTGGCTCGTAGCTCGGTCGCTATAGGGACCGAGCTCTGTTAGGAGCTCGGTCGCTACAGGGACCGAGATCTATAAGGAGCTCAGTCGCTATAGCGACCAAGTTTCGTTTTGTGATTCGATCGCTATAGCAACCGAGCTCTTGTTTGTGACTCGGTCGCCATCGTGACCGAGTTTGCGCTGTGGACTGAAAACTTTGTTGTGAAAACCCATCGTCCAAGCGTCCGAGATTGTCGCAATGATACGATGCTTGAGATGTTGTTTACGGACGTTTGGATTAATGATAGCATTGTGTCGTTGTTTTAAGAAATCGCTGTTTGAATTCTTTAAAACAAGATTTTACCGCAAGTTCTTCGTATAAGTTTCCTTTCTCGAGAACGTAAAAATCTTATGTTAATTTTTCTACGGACAAATCTTTTCAATAATTTTATTATAAAAATTAGTTTAAGTAATTTTTACGAGAATTATCTTTTTCGATAAATATTTTCGAACGTTAATTTCGTCGTGACCGTTTTTGACCCCAACATCGTACATTTTCACGGCTGGGAAGGAGAACTTCCGAGGCATCTCGACCGATGCGATCTCCTCCACGAACGGGGTATCAGAGTAGGAGCTAGGATCACTTCGTCGGATGGGAGGAGCTACTCCAGGGAGCCTCTCTACCATAGACTGGATGGTATTGAATTTCTCGGAGAACATCTTCTCGAGGTAAGCTGCCATGGCAGGATCTGCGATCGCTGGATCATCGGGCGAATATTCTTTGTCCTCCATCTCGGAGTCGCTATCCCTATGTGTCTGAGTTTTCCTAGGAACTGTGTCTCCATTCTCGGGTTCATCTACGGGAACGGGCCGATGAGCTGCTCCTTCTTCATTCGTCGGCGTGTCGAGAGGAGGCATGGGTCGAACTCGGGCTCGAAATCTTCGTCGTTTGTTACCAGCTTCTCCACGAGTCTGACTCTTATCTTGCAGAGCTAGGTTTTTGGCTTCGAGGGCTCCCATCTTTTTGGCGCTTTGCTGTAGCTTCTTGGAGTGCTCGTCAAGTTTCCTCTTCAGGGTTTGGACATCTTGGAGGAGCTCCGGATTGTCCTCTGCCGCCTCTCGAGACTTGTGGAGTTCGGTGATCTGGCTTTGGAGGTTGTCGAGTCGGTTGAGCAGCTCGATTTCCCTCGGAGTGGCTTCGGATTGATCGTCATGCTCTTCTAATGCCATCGTCACGTAGTTTGGATTACTCCCCTCCTTCTAGCGCCAAACTGTTATGGTATTTTTGTGTAGGGTCGTTTTAGTACTACGGAACACTAGAGATTTGTGTGAAAAGATGATAATCGAGACTAAAGAGATGTTTATTATTGATTTGAGCAGGGACTACCAGATTTCGGTGTATAAACCCTAGTTCTAGCCGTCTAAACCCTAATCTCTTAGCCTCCAAGTGTCGATCCTTTTTTCTAGGATTTTGGTTTTATAGGTGTAGATGTCGGTTGAAGTAGATGGAACTCTTCCATATTCGTAAATATGAAAGAATCTCTGTAGGTGGAAAACTTCAATTTTACTCTAGGGTCGGTCTGGAGGTAGGTACCGGAAGCAGGTTCCCTTGATGCAGGGGCCGGAAGTAGGTACCTTGTCCGGAAGCTGGAGAAATCTGCTACCTGGATATTTTTCCCTAACAACAGGCACGATCGAGATGAGAGACTCTCTCAAAGACCAGCCAAGGATTCCGGGAACAGTAATTGGGGCAAGTATCAGTTCCGCCCAACCGAGAAGGCAGAAGGGGTGGTAGTGTCCACGTGGCCTGAGATCTCCCACCTCTCCATATCGAGGCCAGAACTGATCAATGTTCTGAGGCAGGTGGGCCAACAGGTAAAGTGGTCTCAGAAGATGAAGGCTCCCGACTCCTTCTGGAACCCTGACCTTTGGTGCGACTTCCACAGTGACCACGGTCACAAGACGGAGGATTGCGTCGAGATGAAGATCGAGGTCAACGAGTTACTCAAGAAGCGACATCTCCGGAATTCCTCTCGGATAAGGCTAAGAGCCATCTGAGCAAGGGAATATCCAGAAAGCACACTGAAGCTGTCCCAGCCTCCCCACCTCGGCAGGACCGATCGATCAACGTCATATCCGGAGGCTCAGAGATAAGCGGTATAAGCCATGCAGCCGCTAAGAGCACCCATAACGCCAAGAACGGCCTGGAGACTGCTCAGCCTGTTGGGGAAAAATACTCAGGTGTTAGATTTCTTCAGATCCCAGGCAGGACACCGGTCTCCAGGTTCCTGGAAGAGATGGCACCCGGGTCCGACCCCTGCATCGGTCCCTTCCCCCCGGGGAAAATGGAAAACTTCCAATTGGAAGAACCTTCCATATTTCCGGATATGGAAGATTTCCACCTACTCCAAACCGACTCCCAGCAGTCAACGAAGGCTATATAAAGGGAACCTAAACCTTAAAGCAAAGGATCGACACTTCAAGACTTAGATACTAGGGTTAGGCGGCTAGAACTAGGGTTCTTACTCGATCTGTTGTAGTTCCTGCCTTATTATTCAATAAAACTTCTCTTCAAGTCTATTTCTCTCTAAATCTCTCAAACTCTCAAACAAACTCGTGAAACCCGAATTCTCTAGCCTCATCCATCGGTCTGTGGTACTCACAAAGGAACTACATAAAAATCCCCTAACAATTTAGCGCTAGAAGGAGGGGAGTAATCTAAACTACGTAACGATTGCAGTGGATGAGCATGACGATTTACCGGAATCCACCTCGAGAGAAGCCGAGCATCAAAGGCAACTAGACAGCCTGCAAAGCGAAGTAACCGAGCTGCACAGAGCTCGGGAAGACGCCGCGGAGAACCCCGAGATCCTCTCGGAAGTTCAGGGTTTAAAGAATCAGTTGGACGAGCACTCTAAGCGACTGGAGCAAAGTGCGGAGAAGCTCAACCAACTTGATGCCGAGAACATCTCTCTCCGAGATGAGAACCAAATCCTCAATACGGTCAGCAACAAGAAGCGTCGCTTCTGAACTCGAGTCCGATCTATGCCCACTGTGGAGACACCTAATTTCGGAGGAGATGCAACTCATCCGTAAACGGCGCTCAGGAACACCCAGATCAATGACCTAGAAAGCGACTCCGAGCCGGAACCCGACAAGGATTCTCCCAAAGGAACCGCTGCGGAAAGGTCCTCCATGACTTCCTACCTGGCACAGATGTTCTCCAAGAAGTTCAACGCCATCCAGTCTATGGTGGAGAGACTTCCTGGTGTGGCTCCTCCAATCCGGAAGAGTGGTCCAGATTCCTACACGGACACTCCCTTCGCAGACGAGATCGCGCTAATAGAGATGCCGAGGAAATTCTCTTCCCTAGCATCAAGATGTACGACGGCACGGGAGACCCAGACGACCACATCGCACAGTACAAGCAGAGGATGCTCGCTGTATCACTCCCTAGCCACGATGTGCAAAGGATTCGATTCGACCCTCATCGGACCCGCCTTGCAGTGGTTCATCAGCCTACCCATCTAGAGCCTCTAGATCCTCTGCAAAGCTAACCTGCTTCCTGAGAAGCTTGTGAACACTGTCTATTGGGGTCAAAAATGGTTACCTCGAAATTGACTTCTACAAAAAGTGCATCTTCGTCCATTATAGACAAAAGTTCCCGAAAAACTCGAAAGGAACGTCCAGCTAATCGAAATAGCAAGTCAGACCTCCCGGAGTCGAGCAACTCGCCCGTTGGGCGAGCAGGGCCAGTCCTGCTCGCCAGGTTGGCGAGTTGCACCTCCGGGAGTCGAGCAACTCGCCCGTTGAGCGAGCAGGGCCAGTCCTGCTCGCCAGGTTGGTGAGTTGGACCTCCCGGAGTCGAGAAACTCGCCCGTTGGGCGAGCAGAGCCAGTCCTGCTAGCCAGGTTGGCAAGTTGAACTTCCCGGAGTCGAGCAACTCGCCCGTTGGGCGAGCAGGGCCAGTCCTGCTCGCCAGGTTGGCGAGTTGCACCTCCCGGAGTCGAGCAACTCGCCCATTGGGCGAGCAGGGCCAGTCCTGCTCGCCAGGTTGGCGAGTTGCACCTCCTGGAGCCGAGCAACTCGCCCGTTGGGCGAGCACGGCCAGTCCTGCTCGCTAGGTTGGCGAGTTGCACTTTCCGGAGTCGAGCAACTCGCCCGTTGGGCGAGCAGGGCCAGTCCTGCTCGCCAGGTTGGCGAGTTGCACATCCCTGAGTCGAGCAACTCGCCCGTTGGGCGAGCAGAGCCAGTCCTGCTCGCTAGGTTGGCGAGTTGCACCTCCCGGAGCCGAGCAACTCGCCCGTTGCGCGAACAGGGCCAGTCCTGCTCGCCAGGTTGGCGAGTTGCACCTCCTGGAGTCGAGCAACTCGCCCATTGGGCGAGAAGGGCCAGTCCTGCTCGCCAGGTTGGCGAGTTGCCTCTCTTGAAGACATCCAATTCGCCTGTTCGGTGAGTTGGATCCAACCTTGTGCCATCCTTTCGTGCCTCGATGGGTCAGTCCTTCATTTCGTCTCGATCGAAGTCATCATCTAGATTTTACGGAGAAATCCGCGAGAACTTGTTTCCGTTTATGAAATTTGAATTGATCGTGTAAAACGGCAACGGTCGACTGGACTGCCTCCACTACACAATAAGTTTGAATTTTCGTAAATCGAAGTCATTTCTAAAAGAAGCGTCATTTCGATAGACTCGAGAAAACGCTTAAGTCGGAAGACGGTCCGAAGGAGACCTAAAACACGACTAGAAGCCCACTCTCGATCCTATGTGAAATCAGGCCCAATCATCATGACGGTTTATCTTTTTCATGCATAAGAAGATAAATGTCAAGTTCAGAGGATAAATGTAAAGTTTCCAAAGATAAACACGAAGATCGGAGAAAAATGGAATATTCCCGCAAAGCGATAAACTCGACCAAGGGCAGAAAGGGAAAGGGTAAACCACCTTAGAAGAAGTATATAAGGATGTCCAGGACGAAGGTGCAAAAGGATCCGCATTCACAGAAAAAAACTTAGCACGTAGAGCAATAGGCAATTTTCCGTTTTCTAGAATCGAGTTGCGACTCAACTAGGTTTTTCACAAGTCTTTGGTTGTCTGAACAAGGAAACTCGCTGACAGCTCTCGCAGCCAAGGCTTTACCTTTGTTGTAACGCCATTCACGGATTCGAAATAAGACCTATTTTGCTCTCTTTTTGCTTTTTCGTATTTTTATCGATATCTATTGTGTTCTGATTGCTTGGCCCGTGGTTTAGTAGATATCCGGGATCTCTGGGAAATTAGGGTTTTCCTAATTTTCCCAAACCGAAGGAAATCGACAGTGCGAATTTCAGTTCCCACAGTTTGACGCTAAAAGGAGGGGGTATCGGATTAATCTAACTCTCGACCACTAAACGCTCGATCAGGCATGGCTGGAATCGGTGACAAAAACCAACCAACGCGTGATGGACTTCCCATCGACGCAAACGTTGAGACCAGACCGGCGCCTGGAAACGCGTCGACGGTCACTGGAGACGCAAACACCGCGATGTTCGACCAAATGAAGGAACTGTTCGCTTCCGCCCTGAAAAGGTCGGACGAATAGGAAAAACTCATGAATTCTCTCGCTAAACAGGTCGAAACCTTAACAGCAGGGACAAAGAGTAGACCTCCGCGCGGAACTACCAAGGTTCTCAGCGGAAGGAGGCTAGATTTCGCGACTCCAGGAAACCGATCCGCGATCGCCGAAAAGGGTCCGTCGGGTAACGTTCCCGACGAAACAATCCTTCCTGGCGCGCAGCCAACCGCGAAGGATCTTCCACCTCCCGTTGCGGACAACGAAGCAAACAACGTGCAGCATGTCGAACTAGACTCCAGTAGCCAATCCAAACCAACGGATGAGGATGTCGACACGCATCCGCGTCGCACAAGGAGCCGCGCAGCTCGGGATGACTCCCAGTTTGACGATCCCATGTCCTTGGAGGAAGAGGCGATCTTCAGGGACAAGCAGGAAGAGCTAGCCGAGGAGCAAACTCGCAGTCGCAGAAAACGCCGACAAAGTCGGAAGTCTGCTAGCAATAATCCCGAGATTCGCTATCTCCACGACCATCTCATAAAGACGGTGGCGGATGTTAAAGCCGTGAAATCTCAAATCCATCACGCTACTAGCACTGCGCCTGAGATTGACCTGCTGCTGGAAGAGGCTCGAAAGACGCCTTTCACTGCTCGGATCACCGAGACTAAGGTTTCAGACCAGAGAAAGGTGAAAGTAGCGCCCTACGACAGTACAACTGATCCCAAGGCGCACTTACAAGCCTTCCAGATCGCGATGGGAAGATCCAGGTTCAAGGACAGCGAAAGGGATGCCGGAGAATGCCGCCTCTTCGGCGAGAACCTTCGAGGCGCCGCACTCGAGTGGTTCTCTCGTCTAAGGCGAAATTCCATCATAAGTTTCCGCCAACTCGCTTCGGAATTTCTCAAGCAATACTCGATGTTCATCGATCGAGAAAATTCCGACGTCGATCTCTGGAGTCTATCCCAGGGAGAAGACGAATCACTCTGTGACTTCATTAAACGGTTCAAAACCGTAATGGCTAGGGTCAGTGGAATAAGTGACAGAGTTGCAATCGACGCGCTCCGAAAAACACTCTGGTACAAGTCAAAACTTAGAAAGTGGATAACCTTGGAAAAGCCGCGGACGATCCAGGACGCGCTCCACATGGCCACAGACTACATTATCATCAAGGAAGAGACGAAAGTCTTGTCGCAGAAACTGAAGCCGACTAAGACATCGTCGAAAGATCATGGGGCTGACCAGAAACGAAAAGAAGAAACCCCCGTAACGACAAGAGCATCCATCACGGGGAAGAAGAGAACCAAGGCGCCCACAACTACGCCATCAACTCTGGATCGGAGCAGGGCCAGACGACGGGCAACACATGGACCCTGAATCCGAATTACGATGAGAATGCCTCCTGCGATTTTCACCAAACGCGAGACCACTCGACTGTGAACTGCAAAGTTCTAGGGGCAAGATTAGCAGCCAGACTGCTGGCAGAAGCTCTCGCCAAGGTGACCAGCATGAAGGACCTCATCCTCGACTCCGACCGTCTCCCAAAGAACGATAAATCTCCTCAGACAGATGTTTGGGTCAAAATCGGTCACGACGGAATCAATGTCTGAAAGTCCCCGGAAAGTATTTCTCAGAACAAAAAGTCTCGTATAAATCAAAAAGAGGTTATACGACAAGTTCTCGAAATAGAATATCTAATCTCTCCGACAAACAACTCTCGGGAAACAAACGGCAAAACAAAAGGAGGTTGGAGCTTGGTCTTACCAGGTCAACTCGCCATAGGGCAGGCTCAGTCTTCCCAGCTCACACTAGGACAAGTTCACTTTGTTCTCCTTTGAGTCTAGATCAAAATGGCTTTCGTTTCGTCTCAATCGGAGTTTCCGTTGAGACGTTATGAAGCGAACAAAGTCACTGTCCCGGCCACCTCAAGGGTGTACTCGCCCGGCGAGTACAACCATCACACGGGTCACCTCGCCCTCTGTAATGGCCACCTCCCCTAGGGAAAGCTCACCTTTGTTCTCCTTTGAGTCTAGATAAAAATGGCTTTTGTTTCGTCTCAATCAGAGTTTCCGTTGAGATTTTACGAAGAGAACAAAGTCACTGTCCCGGCCACCTCGTGGGTGTACTCGTCCGGCGAGCTCAACCCCGGTATGGGTGTACTCGCCGGGCAAGCTCGACCAGCATGCGGGTCAGCTCGCCAGCGAGCTCAGCCTCAGCATGGGCGTGCTCGCCCGGCGAGTATGACCGTCATACGGGTCAGCTCGCCGGCGAGCTCAACCCCTGCGTGGGTGTGCTCGCTTGGCGAGCTCGACCAGCACGCGGGTCAGCTCGCCGGCGAGCTCAGCCCCATCATGGGCGTACTCGCCGGGCGAGCTATTCCAGCACGCAGGTCAGATCGCCGGCGAGCTCAACCCCGGCGTGGGTGTGCTCGTCCGGCGAGCTCGACCAGCATGCGGGTCAGCTCGCCGGTGAGCTCAGCCCCAGCATGGGCGTACTCGCCGGGCGAGCTCGACCAGTACGTGGGTCAGCTCGCCGGAGAGTTCAGCCCCAGCATGGGCGTACTCGCCCGGCGAGCTCGACCAGCACGCGGGTCAGCTCGCCGGCGAGCTCAGCCCCAGCATGGGCGTGCTCGCAGGTCGGCTTGACTGACGAGCTGACCTGATCCCGGCCTGCCCGACTTACTTCAACTCCAGTATCTTCCGTATAGCTGTAGCGTCCGACCTTAGGGACCACATACTTCTCGCTTCGTTTCGATTAAAGTTATTCTCGAAGTTTTACGACTAAAACCGAGAAAATCGTATAAACGCCCAAAGGCCTAAAAACGGTCCGCAAGGATCCAAACTTGTCTTGAGGCCCACCTAAGATTTCAGAGGGGATCCAAGCCCATAGGAATTATGATGGTTTATCCTAACTCTCGGAAGTAGGATAAATGTTAAGTTTCCGAAGATAAATGTCAGGATTCGAGGATAATTACGAAGATCGACGGAAAATGGAATATTCCCAAAAAGGGATAAACTTGGGCCCAAAGGCAAAGGAATAAACGGGCCACCGACCTAAAGCAACTATATAAGGAGAGCTGGAGCAGAAGAAAAGGGATCTGAGAATTTAGACTTAGAAAACTCCTGCTAGCTTAGAGAACTTAGAACTTAGGTGGTTAGACTAGCAAGGCAGGACTTAGAACGTCTGGCCACCTCTTGTTCTAGTTTTATCCTATCCGCAGACCTCTGTTCTTCTCGGAAGGATCTAACAATTATTTAACTTCAGAGCTCCGCACATAGAAACCCTAAGCATAATCTTCGACATGTCTGTTTCTATGACCAACGCTCCTACTAGACGAACTCGCCCAGGCAGTTCGATCTCTTGTTCAATTATTTTTAACTGAACTACGTCCGACTTGATCATCGAAAGGGGTACGTAGGCAGCCTTTCTTAAGGTCCAGTCCCAATTCTTAACAAACCCTTCTCCGCATTGATTTGGTCACTTGTCGTTGGCTGTCGCAGAGAATTCAGACCTCAAGGAAAGTAGGGTTTTCCTTGCTTTCCTCCATATTTTATTCATTAAAATCGACGGTGTGAATTTTGGTTCCCACACTTTGGCGCTAGAAGGTGGGGTCGAACCTCCGACCTTGTGGTTAACAGCCACAGGAAGAGCACGAAAACGAGCTCGCAATTTCTCTGTCTAAACAGAAAGGGCAACGATAAAATCTATCAAACCCCGAAAATTCGTCTTGTTACCAAGGTAGAGAAATCTCAACGAGCAAGGGTTCTACCAAAAACGTTTTTTCGAGAACCTCTCGGAAAAATAAAACTTGTTCTCTTCGAAACCTATGGGAGAACCTAGATTACTCGTGAAAAAGAAGCACGACAAATCGGGTCATCAATTCTCCACTGCGGTACTTCATTCTAACAATTCTCGGGAAACACACAATGAAACGAAAAAAGTGCTTACCAATACTTCCAACCGTCCGAACCATCCCGAGGAAGTACAAAGCTCCGACTGTCCCGACCAGCTTACCATACAGCGAGCTCGGCCCTTCTCGACAAACTCGCCATACGGCCAACTCGGTCCTTCTCGGCCAATTTTGGAAAAAACAGAGTTCAATTGTATATAGTCACTCGAAACCTAAGACGGTTAAAGAAGACTAAACAAAGCCAAAACGAGAGGTCGTATCCCTCACTGCTAAGACGTCTTCCGAAACCTAGAATTTCATAATTCTGCGCGAACTCTCGATTTTTCCACTAAGTTTACTTCGGAGAAACTACTTAAAACTCCTTCGGATCAATCCTACGGACACGAGAAAATTTCTGATGAAGTTTAGTCACAAAAATTACAGCTCACCGCAGCGAGAGTTTCTGATATTAAAATTCGATAACATTTTACGGGACACCTTTCGTAAAATAATACTCGACCGTATTTCACGAGACATCTTTTGTTCAATTAAACTCAACAACATTTTACGAAACAGCTTCCATAAAATTAACTCGACAACAGTTTGCAGAATAACTCTCGTAAAATAAAAGTTTGACAACGTTTTAAGAAACAACTTCCGTAAGATCAAACTCGGCAATATTTTTTGAAACATTATTCGAAAATTTAAACAAGATCATATGAAACAATAGGGTCTGGGACATGAACGGTTCGCTCATAGCTTGACGAACTAAACCAAATGACATCTCGTCCATTGCTTCCTCTTTTCTAAACGCTCCTCTTGGCCTGCTTCTCCTCCTTTTGTTTCAACGATTTCGTAAAATTCCTTCGAAAAACCGGAAGTACGAAGAAACGAGGACATGAACTTGGACGTTGATGTCTCTTCCTCATTCCGATATTGTCGTCAGAATTTCGTCGAAAACCAATTCGTATAAAATTCAGTATCAGGCTTTTCAAAGTCCCTTGACATTGAACCGAAAGTGGCCATTCCGAAATGCCTAACAAACTCTCGATAAATTAATAACTCGTCAGAAGACAAGAGGAGACGAATATGGAAGAAGAGGCAATCTCGAATAATCGATGAGACTAAGGTATGTCCGACTCAGAAAGTTTTATCAGGTTTTAATTCTTCGTAGGAAAGGAATGAAAACGTCTTGAAAACTGCCGTAAAATTTAGGGAACCTAGAACCTAGGTGGATAGTCTAGCAAGCTAAGTCTTAGGCAATTTTCCAGTATTGTTCTATTGTTCCTTGACTGTCCAGGCAGAACATGCAAACCGATCTAATCTCTCGAAAAACCGAGAAACGATCGCAACGCATCTTAAGGAATTTTCATGCAACCAAAGGAGTATACGAACCATTCATCGTATAACTGAAACCTAAAGTAGAAAATCATTTTTAACAGCCATCAGCCGTAACTCGAAAAACTCCACTATGCTTGGCATGTCAATCTCGACGAACGCTATTTGGCCCTGAGCCAACTACGCTTTTCCATACAGCCTGAACCTGAATTCGGCGTCCCCATTAAGGACAATCGTAAACTAACATGATCTTAATGTTCACACAAAGGGTCGCGGTCTGATCCTTTACCAACAACTTCCTTGGCTATACGGCTGAGTCTAGCCTCCATGCCAACCCAAAACTACTGAGCGACCACCGCTCCAATCACTTAACGGCTAAAACGACAATCCACGATTTGTCATAGAACGCCAAGTGACTATTACGGAAGCAGTTTGTCGTATTATCCAGAAACGGAAATCATACGATAAATTCTTCATAAAAAAAAACTCAGCCCTAACAACCATATGGTTAACGGAAAATTTAAACTTATCATCAATCAATTAAGTTCAATACGCCCCGTAAACACGGCATAAAAAGAAACACTCGTGACAAAGCTCCAAGAGTTATACGATTCATCCTTAAAAATATACAAAACAAATCTCGGAAGGCCAACACTTCACGAAGCACAGTGAAGGTAGACGCTTCTCCCTGGGTCAAATTTACGCGGCCCCTCGGTCCTAATTCCTCGATCAAAAATCAAAGAAAATTTTTTGCGTCCAAACTGAAACAACAATTACTGGCTGCGAACATTCGCAAAACATCTCCAAGCCCGCGAACATTTCAACCACGAAATGCGGCACAAGGAAAACTCAACCTTCAGCACTGCGAGACGTCGCTAACGCTCGAAGGACATTCTTTTCCTCAAAACATTCCAGACGAAATGCTCGTCTCAGGAACTCAAAACATACAAACACGCCTCTAACGGTAACATGCCACTAAAATGGTATCATTTTGTTGTTGCTGATCACAACAAACGAACTCTAACATCCTAAACAGACATTAGCCGCCCTCGAAAGGATAGGCTCTCTTACATCCGACAAGGATAACATAGCGCGCTATACAAGAAATCCGAAATTTTGGTTAGCACCTCCAAACGGTCTTTGGAAGTAGCTCGATTCGTGCCAAGACAAGTCATATAAGCCGATAACAATTCGCGGACTTTAAATCGGTACGAATCAGGTTAAAATCGCAAACAAACAAAACGAAATCCGACTTGTCATCGCAAAGCCTTAGTCCGAGAGTAAACCTAGGTCTTGCCATAAACCCAGCCATGCTGGATCTTGACATTTCAAAGACATTGTATCAACACCCCGATACGAGATCCCAAAATTTGTCTCTTCATTTATATTTGTACGTTGATGAGTCTCTGCAAACCAAAAGACTTCGGGAATTCTCATCTTACACAACGACAGGTATGGTGATCATCTGAGAGGCAGGAATGAGACGACAACTCACACCCTGTCCCTCTAACTTCGAAAAACGGAAGTTCTCTCAATTTATAAAAACCACGATTTTATAAATTTGAGCAAACTATTTTAAAAGCCCTAAAAAGGGCAGGGATTCGAAGCCGCCAACGGCCAGTCCCGAAAGATACATCATGGCCTCACAACGGACAGAACAAAACAAAATACCTTCGACAGCAACATGCTCGAAAGTCTCTGCACGACACATAACCAGACCATATCAGTCTCGCTGGAAAACAAATCACAAGGGTCTTAAACTCCAGAACGAACTACGAAAGGCTTGATCCCTTCGACAAGGGTACGTAGGCAGCCTTGGAAAGGCGCAGCCCCAATCGTACCACTTTCAACGGAGCGTTTCAACCATTAATTCCGCCTACTTTACCTAACATTTCTTACCGCCCGCAAGAACATCGCGAAAGTTCTAACAAGCTGGGGGGCTAACTGTTGGGGTCAAAATCGGTCACGACGGAATCAATGCCTGAAAGTCCCCGGAAAGTATTTCTCGGAACAAAAAGTCTCGTATAAATCGAAAAGAGGTTATACGACAAGTTCTCAAAATAGAATATCTAATCTCTCCGACAAACAACTCTCGGGAAACAAACGGCAAAGGAAAAGGAGGTCGGAGCTTGGTCTTACCAGGTCAACTCGCCATAGGGCGGGCTCAGTCTTCCCAGCTCACCCTAGGATAAGCTCACTTTGTTCTCCTTTGGGTCTAGATCAAAATGGCTTTCGTTTCGTCTCAATCAGAGTTTCCGTTGAGATTTTACGAAGAGAACAAAGTCACTGTCCCGGCCACCTCGTGGGTGTACTCGCCCGGCGAGTACAACCATCACGCGGGTCACCTCGCCCTCTGTAATGGCCACCTCGCCCTAGGGAAAGCTTACCTTTGTTCTCCTTTGAGTCTAGATCAAAATGGCTTTCGTTTTGTCTCAATCAGAGTTTCCGTTGAGATTTTACGAAGAGAACAAAGTCATTGTCCCGGCCACCTCATGGGTGTACTCGCCCGGCGAGCTCAACCCCGGTATGGGTGTACTCGCCGGGCGAGCTCGACCAGCACGCGGTTCAGCTCGCCGGCGAGCTCAGCCCCAGCATGGGCGTGCTCTCCCGGCAAGTATGACCGTCATACGGGTCAGCTCGCCGGCGAGCTCAACCCCGGCACGGGTGTACTCGCCGGGCGAGCTCGACCAGCACGCGGGTCAGCTCGCCGGCGAGCTCAACCCTGGCGTGGGTGTGCTCGCCCGGCGAGCTCGACCAGCATGCGGGTCAGCTCGCCGGCGAGCTCAGCCCCAGCGTGGGCGTACTCGCCGGGCGAGCTCGACCAGCATGCGGGTCAGCTCGCAGGCGAGCTCAACCCCTGCGTGGGTGTGCTCGCCCGGCGAGCTCGACCAGCACGCGGGTCAGCTCGCCGGCGAGCTCAGCCCCAGCATGGGCGTACTCGCCGGGCGAGCTCGACCAGCACGCGGGTCAGCTCGCCGGCGAGCTCAACCCCGGCGTGGGTGTGCTCGCCCGGCGAGCTCGACCAGCACGCGGGTCAGCTCGCCGGCGAGCTCAACCCCAGCATGGGCGTACTCGCCGGGTGAGCTCGACCAGCACGCGGGTAAGCTCGCCGACGAGCTCAGCCCAGGGGCGAAGGTACTCAGTGGAGAGAGGGTGCACGTGCACACCCAAGTTTTTGAAAAATTAATGTTAACTAGTATGAACTTATGATTGTGCACCCATAAAAAATCTGCATCAAGCCTTAATGAAAATAAAAAGAAAAAATAACTTAGCCCATTAAAGATTAAAATTATTTCCAAAGCCCAATTATATTCTCTACACCTTTTAAACCCTAACTATTCTTAGTTATGTCTACGGGTTAATACAAAATTTTAATCGTTCGAGCAAACGTGTAAGCAGGCCTGCGTGTAAGTGCAATCATCAAATCAAATTGAGAGTTTTCTTCTCTTGTCTACCGTACAAAACTGGTAACTAATTAAATATTCTTTATGTTTATGCAATTATGCTTTGAATTGTTCAATTGTTCCAACAATGTCGTCAATCTCTATGATCAGTAATTATTTAGAAAGCATCTGAATTTTTGTTTCATTCGTACAAGTCCAAGGCCATAGATAGAGGCTTTACTCTTGATTAGAGTTGATCGTTTGCAGGTTTTACTTGCTTATAATTTTTTTTGGTTTTATAAATAATATTTTTGCTAGACTATGCACGTTTCAATTTATGCTATGTTTTCGGTTTTGTAGATTAATCAATGGAACGGTACTTCAAACCGGTATCAGTTTCACCATCTGATAACACCTTACCATCTAATGATACTGATGATTTGCCGTGGGATCCTGCTAAAAGAAAAAATATCAAGGATTATAATGCAAATCAAGTCGATGAGGTAAGACGCAAGTACCTTCTTAGAGGCCCGTGTCAACCACTTGGTCATAACTTTACTTGGTCATAACTTTGAAAAGAGATTCATAGGTGGTAAAATGAGACGATTCAATCCAGCTTGATTTGGTCTGTATGGTAATTGGCTAGAGTATAGTGTATCGGAGGAAAAAGCTTATTGCTTGTGTTGCTACTTGTTTAGAGATGATGCGTATCCTGGATTTGTGAGGGATGGATTCTCGAATTGGCACAAGCCTGATAGGTTATCTTTCCATGTAGGAGAGCTTAACAGTTCTCACAATAATGCTGTCAAAAAGTGTGAGGGCTTGATGAATCAAGGTCAATCCATAGTACATGCTATGTATAAGAAGACTAATGCTATGAAAAATGAGTACCGTATCAGATTAAATGCTTCCGTTGATGTTTCTAGATACTTATTGCGACAAGGAATAGCTTTTCGAGGTCATAGAGAAGGAGAAGAGTCTTCTAACAAAGGCAACTTTTTAGAACTTCTGAAATACACAGCTGATCACAATGATGTTATAAAAAAGGTTGTTTTGGAGAATCCTCCAGGAAATAACAAGATGGTTTCTTCAGAGATTCAAAAGGATATTGTAAACGCCTTTGCAGAAGAAGTGGTGAAATCTGTTATAGAGGAAATTGATAACGGAGTGGTTGGTCTATTAGTAGATGAATCTGCTATGTGTCTGACAAAGAACAGATGGCTGTTGTTTTTCGATTTGTTGATAAGAAAGGAGCAGTCAAAGAAAGGTTCGTTGGAGTTGTCCATGTGAAAGAGACTTCTTCTTTATCTTTGAAGCATGCTATTGATGAGTTGTTTGCTAAGTATGGACTGAGCTTGAAAAAAGTGAGAGGACAAGGTTATGACGGAGCTAGTAATATGAAAGGAGAGTTCAATGGGCTGCGATCATTGATTTTTAAAGAAAACAGCTCTGCATATTATGTTCATTGCTTTGCTCATCAACTTCAGTTGGTTGTTGTGGCTGTTGCGAAAAAGATATTTGAGATTGCTGATTTCTTTGATATGGTTTCTATGTTATTGAATGTGGTTGGAGCTTCTTGCAAACGAAAAGATAAAATCCGGGAACATTATCGAGACGAGATAAATGCTGGAATTGCTAGTGGTGACATTAACACTGGAAAAGGACAGAATCAAGAAATTTCTTTTCAAAGGCCTGGAACTACAAGGTGGGGTTCTCATTATAAACGCTGCTGTGTTTGGTTGGGTTATTTTCTACTATTATTAAAGTTCTTGAGTATATCGAAGAGGAAGGCGCAGATGATTCTAAGAGATGCCAGGCATATGGTATTCTCAAGTATGTTCAGACATTTGATTGTGTGTTCTATATGCATCTGATGTTACTTATTTTGGGAATATGTGAGAATCTATTGATGGCTTTGCAAAGGAAAGATCAAGACATTTTGAATGCTATGTCACTAGTAGAATCTACTAAGCGGGAACTACAGAGAGTAAGAGATGATGGATGGGATTCACTTATGTTGACAGTTTCTTCTTTTTGTAAGAAACATGATACTCAGATGCTCGATATGGAAGAAGGTTTTATCAATTCTCGGAGGCCAAGGAAAAAAACCAACATCACTAATTTGCATCACTAAAAGGTTAATTGCTTTAATGCAACTTTGGATTTGCAACTTCAAGAATTCAACGATCGTTTTACTGAGGTAAACACTGAGCTGCTTATTTGCATGGCTTCCTTAAATCCTATTGGTGCTTTTCATGGATTTGACAAGTCAAAGTTGGTGAAGTTGGCTAAGTTCTATCCAGATGACTTCAGTTTTATGAACTGTTTATCGCTTGAGCAGCAACTTGGTATTTTCATCGACAATGTACGACATGATCAACGATTTAAAAATCTGAAGAGTCTTGGAGATATTTCTCTTATGATGGTAGAAACACAGAAGCATATTGCACATCCTTTGGTTTATAGGCTTTTGAAGTTGGTTTTGACTTTGCCGGTTGCTACTGCAAGTGTTGAAAGATGCTTCTCTGCAATGAAACTAGTGAAGACATCTCTACGAAATCGAATGGGAGATCATTTTTTAAGTGATTATCTCATTTGTTTTATCGAAAAAGAATTGCTTGATGATGTCACAAACGAAGAAGTGTTGATCCGATTTCAAGCCATGAGTGAAAGAAGAATGCTTTTGTAAAATGTTCTTTTTTAACACAAAAATGTTGTTTTTAGTATTTTATTTTTAATATTTTAATAATTTATTTATTATTTTTTACTTTAATATTGGTGCACCCGTTATAAAAACTTCTTGGCTTCGCCCCTGGCTCAGCTCCAGCATGGGCGTACTCGCCGGGCAAGCTCAACCAGCATGCGGGTCAGTTATATCACTCAAATTACCCTAAGGAGTGACTTTACTCTCTCAAATAAGAGGTTCAGTTGTAGTACTTAGGGATCGAATCCACAGAGAGCTAGTGTACAAATAAGATGCAATCTTAATGACTATGCTAGGTTGAAAATAGTTTAAAGTAAATTGCAGGTTTGCAGAGTAAGGATAAGATTACTCAGTTGAAAGGATTTAGTTTTGAAACAATAAAGAAAAGTAGTTAGATTCAGGGTAAGTATTCAGGAATTCAGGATTATAAATACTATAAAGGCTAACAAGTTTCTTGCATGATATGTCAGAGGTCAACACTTATTAAATGAATCCATCAGCTCTCGCATTATTTAGACCATCTATTACTTAGATGCTAAATGGTGTTGCGGTCGGCTACTCTGCCGATGGTATCGATCGATGTTTCGATAGGAATATCGGCCGATACACCTCTAGCTACGTCGATCGATTACTCTATAGGAGTATCGATTGATACGGCTCTAAGCAAGCTTTATGCGCGAGTTCATACAATGCTCACCATGATCTTAGATCAGCTTTCGCATATCTCAAGAGGGTCGTAGCATGTTTAGGATGTTGTCAGGTATTGCATGTAATAAACAATGCAATCCAAGTTCATGTTCTAGGTAGCTAAGCTAGAAAAAGCATTAGTGAACAATCCTAACAATAAATATCACAACTATAGCAATTATAGGTTGGGGTTAATCCCTCATATCCTATTTAAACCCTAAATCTAACAAATGAATCTACGCAGACATGGCTAAGTAGTTCATAGCAACAAGGTAATAATAGAAATTCATAGACCTATTAGAGGGTGAACACTTAGGTTCCAATCACAAATATCTTTGGATCTCTCCTCTAGGTCTAGAATTCTATAACCTTTGTTAACAAATAAAGAACTGAAAAGAAATAAGTAGAAGAAGAAGAAACTCTTAGAAAAACTTATGAAAACTTGTATCTAATTATTTACTTGTAAAAGACTTTTATAAAACTTGTTTAAAACTTGTTGTTCTTTTGCCCAAACACTTAGGCATATATAAATATGAGTTCATTAGGTTAAAAAACTCGTCAGGGGCATTCTTGTAAAATGTGATATCATGGGCTTCAAGTTCGGCCAGGTACAACTTGTCTTTCTGCCGCCTCAGTATCGATCAATAGTATAGGGTGTACATTGATCGATTACAGTCTCGACGTATCGTTCTTCGGCTAATGTGTGTCGATCGATTGCACAGAGCGTGCATCGATCGATGTGTAACTCTGGTGTCGACCTCTGGTCTTGATCACGGGTGAACTCTTCTTTAAGCTCCAAAAAGGCACCTAAAACATCACTTTTCTCCAAAATGCTTCTGAACCTGAAAACATACCTAATAGACTCCAAAACATTGATAATAGTAGTAAAAACACTCATATACCATGGGTAAAAACGGGTAAAATCCATGGTATATCAACTCCCCCAGACTTAACCTTTTGCTTGTCCTCAAGCAAACACACAGGCAGTCTTTATGAAAGAGGTTTTGAAAAGCAGGGACTAAATCAAATTCAAACTTAGAATCATAACCTCTACTTTGTTGCAAACCACATCTAAGAGTTTGTCAATCAGCGAAGGACATTATGCAATATCCTAATTAAACAACCTTGATCATCTAGCCAACAACTTAGCAATCATGACTGACTAACCCCTCTACTGATTTCATTTCTGTACATAAAAATAAAAGTGCACGCTTTACCTTGGGAGTATCGATCACAGGATGCAAGGTTGCTCAAACAAGTATCTGGACCTGCAGGTAAAAATTAGTTCATATCCTCTCTCTCTACTATTTCTCTCCTAGTCAAGTCTGCTTTCATTTGCAAGACATTGACCAAGATTGGACAGACTTTCATGAATCAAGCCTTAATGGTTGCAGCCACCAAGTCCTGTTCACTTCTTTTTGACCTATATTCTAGGATTCATTGCGAAGCAAGTCTTGAAGGGGGTAACCACCAAGCCCTGTTCGAACCTTTTACCTATAGAATTCTTATGAATCAAGTCTTGAGGGGGGTAACCGTCAAGCCCTGTTCGAATTACTTCCTAGTTAATAACTAACTAATCCTAGAACATAAATTTAAGATAATTTTCGATTTTTTTTTTGTTATGAAAATTAAATCTAATTTCGAAAATGAGAGAGAGAGGGTGATAAAACTATCTACACATGGCTTTTACCTTCCAGACTTGTTTGAAGCATCCGATCCCATGTATACCAAGCCCCAAGACAAGCAAAGAATTGTCAGGTTAGGTTGGAAATCAGCTTTGGTTCCTCCAGACAATCAATGAAAGTGTTTTCATAGCTGACATGTGATCAAATTTAGCATCTATAGTACATTCTGCATCAACAAATCTAAGAATGGTGCCTAAAAGATTGGTTAGATAAAATGTGAAAATTTAAATTATCACTATTCCTTTTTTTGACTCAATAAAAATCATTTTGAAAACATTTTTAGATGAAATCAAAAGGTAAACAGCATCAGTAATCATCCCCCCAGACTTAAATCATACACTGTCCCTAGTGTATAACCAGTCCAGTGAAGGCATAGGCAATAATAAAGTACACTGATATCAAAAAAAAGTTGAGAACGATATACCTGACCGCAATGCGTATCGATCGATGTTAAGTCGTCCTCGTCGATCGCTTCTGTGTGGTTCATGTCGATCGATATCGACTGTGTCATGTCGGTCGATTTCAATGGCAATCGCCTACTCGTAACTGCAAAGATAAACAAATATGAAAAATAAAATCCTAAAGATAAAATAAAATGAAAAACTACCTAACAGTGGGTTGCCTCCCACTCAGCGCTTTGATTATAGTCATCTAGCTTGACTTTGGATGGAATGAGCTACTGAAATCGACCGACATGACACAGTCGATATCGATCAACATGAACCACACAGAAGCGATCGACGAAGACGACTCAACATCGATATCGATCGACATGAACCACACAGAAGCTTAACAAGTATCCTCTGTATCTTTCTTCTCGCCGAACCATGCGTCAAATAGGCTTCTTGTGGCTTCATATTCTCTGGTTCGTTTCTTCTTTATCTCAATCAACTCATCAGTGATCCTTTGAATCCTTTCTTCATGACCTTCAATGCTGAACTCGTGCCATCCTAATTTCCTGTAGGCATGTTCTGAAAGATCACTGAGCTCCGCTTGCATTGAATCAAGGCGTTGGATCATTTTGTCGTGGATGGAGCTGGTATCGATCGATTCCTTTGTTGAAATGTTGGTCGATGGCTGTTGAAGTCCATTGATCGATGCGCTGGACCTTCTGTCGAACGATTCTAAGGGTGCAGGTCTGCTCGCAAGCTGCCTCTGAATGGCTTTAATTTCTTTCTTCATCCCTTCTATGCTAGATTCCATGCTTCCAACCTCGTTAACAAGCGGGAAATAAGTTTGGTCTAGACGTCTATCTTGTGAATCATCCACGCTTGTTATTTCCGTGTAGACTTCATCAGCTAATTTATCCAAATCAGCTCTGGTGCAGATCTCTGAAGTCTGTATATTGATCGATGCAACAGGTTGTTCATCGGTCGATTATTGCTTCTGCAGATTCTCGTGAAGCTTCTCGGCAAAGAGCTTCATCTGACCGTCGATTTCAGTCAAACGCCTATCGATCGATGTGAGGTTGAGCTCGTCGATCGATGCAATCGATGCAGCCTGATAATCAAGTTGACGTTGGAACTTCTCAGCCTCCTGCTGCATAGTATCTATTCGTAGTGCGAGTTCCTCCACTTCTTTGTCTACTAAGAAGTGTATATCAGCAATTTTCCTCTCAACTGCTTTCAGACGAGTCAATCCTCCAAAAGGATTGCAAGGTGCAGCGGGGTTCATATCTGCATGTGCTTCATTGATAAGGCGGATAGATCTCTTCATCTCTTCTGAGCAGATGCTTAGATCCCCTAGGTTGTGGAAGATAGGTTCACAGGTTTTGGTGAGTTTGCTGCTGAGACGAGCTTCTGCTTTCTTCAATTCTTTCCAGATATCTCCAAGAGACTCATCAACCTCATGTTTTGAGTAAGTGGTCGATGGTGTGGGCTCCGTATCGATCGATGTGGATGTTACTCCGTCGATCGATTTTGATCTTTTCTGGCTATGGTTCTGTGTGTTGCGAAAATCTTCAAGTTCCAGCTCAAGACGTTGAACCTTCTTGAGTAATCCCTGGTCTGTACTGAACATCCAGTTCATCTCACTACGAAGCTTGTCTGTGGCCTCTTCTAAACTCTTTTCCATGGAGAGCTTTTCCCATTTGCGTTCTCCAAGTAAACCGGTGAACATCTCGTTGATCTCGTCTTTGGTGTAGGTTTCTTGCACCAATTCTCTTCTTGTAAATGAACTAGCGTGCTCTGGTAGACAGATGTAGGAGAGCTCGTCCATTGAAGTTCTTTGAAGCAGTTTCTTGATGTCGTCTTTAGAAATTCTGATGACGTCACCATCTATTCCTCTAGCAAAACCTTTCTCGTCTCTGTAGACCCCATACTCATCTCTCTGCTCCCATAAGAATTTTCGAACTCCATATCGAAAGGTTCTCTTTCCGAATTCGGGACACTTATCGATCGATGCAACACACTCTGTATCGATCGATTTCCGTTGAAAATATGGATCCTTTATGCTGAGATGGTTATCCTCAGCTTCCTTTAGATCGGTTGTTGTGTCTTCCTCCTGGTGCTGATAATAGTGGTCTGGTCCGTAGCGTTGTTGCTGGAATAGGTTGTGGGATCCATTGGCTAACTGTAGGACGTCTGCAATGTCTTCTCTGGATATGTGGAGTGTTCGTCCATCCATTGAGCGTGCAAAGCCTTGTGAATCCCTGAAAATACCAAACTCATCCGGGATTAGATTACCGAAAATAAGTACATTTGAATTTGTTACCTGGGATGGTTGGGTGTATGTATCGGTCGATGGCACAGGTTCTGAATCGGTCGATGGTTGTTCAATCCTATCGGTCGATTGTACTAGTGCCGTGTCGATCGATGAGACTTCTTCGGGTTGGGTGATGTATGTTGGTGTGGCGGTCTCGACCGCGAAGCTCTCGTACTGGTAGTCGCTTTCCCAGCTCCCGATTGAGTAGTCTCCGTCTCGCTTGTTGTTGACTGTGTTGTCGAATGATGCAAGGCAAGTAGTATCGATCGATGGGGATGTGGCCCTGTCGATCGATGTCGTGATTCTGAGGTTGTGGTGGAGAAGTCGATCTTCATCTTCTGGAAGGTTGTGACACTATAGCTCTCTCCTCCTCGTAATCATCAGTATACTCCTCAATGTGAGTAGTATTTGCAGCATGTGGTGGGATGTAGTAGTCCTTCTCCCACATGTTTATTTCGAAATCACCTTCTGGAAACTCCTCCTCGATCTGATTGAATAGTGAATCGATCGACGACCATTTGTGGCTGTCGATCGATGTCGGTTCACCAGAGATGATCGATGAGACAGTGTTACTATCGATCGATTCTGCGGTCTCTGTCTCGTATTCGCCTTGTGAGTCGTATTCATCTCCACAATAGCAAACAGCTACAAGGTCTGAGCCGTCTTGGATCTTCTTAGGGATCTTGATGACTCGTACTGGATCATAGTAGACCGTAGGGTTGATTAGGGTTAGGCACAGTTTGTTTGTCTGAAGGTTGCAGACTGCTCCAACTGTGGCTAGGAAGGCTCTTCCAAGTAACAAAGAAGTAGGTAGGGTTATCTTGACGTCCAAGACATGGAAGTCTACTGGAATTAGGGCTGCTCCTATGGTAACCTCAAGGTTTCTTACAATTCCTCCAGAGTTCTGCTGAGAACAATCCATAAAGATGAATGATTCTTCAGTAAGCTCTATCTTCAGACCTAGATGGTCTGCTATCACCTTGGGTAAGATGCTAACTCCAGATCCTGTGTCACATAGGGCACGTGGGAAGTTGATCCCCTCTACTGAGCAAGGAAAACCAAACTTTCCTGGATCACCCTTCTTCTCCAGTTTAATCCTCTTCTTCATACTTTCTCTGACTTGGTTGAACATCCTTTTGATGTCTTCTTCTGTCTCCTTAGTTTCTCTGAAAAACATCCACAATCTGTGTGAAAAGTAGGCTTCTTCAAAGGGTTTCTCTGTAGGTATCCTTAGAACTCTCTTTCTCATTAACTCCTCTTTTAAGGTGTTTAGGAACCTTCTCTTTCCTTTTTCTGAGAACTCTGCCATTTTTTTCCTTTTCTATCTCCATTGGATCAATAATATCCGTGGGTTTCTTCATTATGGCGGTTGGTGGGTTTCTGGAAGGCTTAGATTGCTCCCGGAGTGCATTAAGTCGTGCAACATCTATATTAGGAAGTTGCACTCGGCGTGTGATAACTGAATATCGATCGACAGCTTCTGGAGTGTGTCGATCAATTCTTTATCATTCAGTCGATCGATGGGACGTCTGTCCTGTCGGTCGATGTTGTAAGGGCTGGGCGGATGTGGGTGCTTTGCTGCGAACTCCTCGTGAGTAAGTATCTTCACGGTGTTGCACTTGTTGGTGGATCTTTCAAGATCCATCGGTCGATGCTCGTCTTGTTCCACCGATCGATTGGTGTTGGCGTACATCGATCGATGTGGTTGTCCTGACATCGATCGATTCCAGTGGTTGCCGCCAATACTTTCGATCTGGAAGTCTCCCTCTTGCAGCTTCTCTTGCTTTACCACTCTCCAAAAATCATCCTCTATGATAGCACTGACGTTGTGGTCTGTTGTTTCTTCTCCAGTCCCTTTTCCTAAAGCTTCCTGCTTCTTAACAGCTTCTCCTGTCTGAATCACTTGAGTCTCTAGTTTCTTCACATGGGTACTCAAAGCATCAAGCTTTGTGTTCAAAGTGGTGTAGACAGCGTCGATCTTTCCATTGAATTTCACCTCTAACTGCTGCTGGCTTTCAAGGACTTTGCTGAGCATGTCTTCTAGCTTTCCTTCTGGGGTTGGTGTGGGTGGCTTCATGTAAGATGAGTTTCCATAAATCCTGTTGTTGTTGGGGTTGCTGCTGTTGAAGTTTCCTCTCTGTCCTGCGAAGTTTCTGTTTCCTTGGTTTCCAGATCTCTGAAATCCGGTTCCACTGATCCAGTTGACTTCTGCTTATATGTAGTCATCTTCTTCATCAGCTTCTGCATCCTCCACTGAGCAGATTTTCTTGTTTAGCAGTTTCTGAACATTGTCAAGTGTAGCTTGTACCTCGTTTATATGTTCCTTTCCAAGGAATGCTGCAGATCTTGCTCTTACAATGTTCTTTGTGCTGTTGCTGGATGCTAGGTTGTCTATTAGCTTCACAGTATCTTCAGGATTCCTTGTTGTGAAGTTGCCTTCACTCGCAGTGTCTAGAGCCATCTGATATTTCAGTGCGATGCCTCTGAAGAAAGTGCAGAGCAGCTGCACTTTGTTGAATCCATGGTGTGGGCAGTCTCGCTAGTAAGACTTGAATCTGATCCAGGTATCCTTGAATGACTCTCCAGGCTCCTGATTGAATGTGGCAATTTTCCTCCTTAAGTCTTCAGCGCGCGTGTCATCAAAGAAGTTACGCAAAAATGCGTTTTTGATGTCGCTCCAGGATGTAAGAGATCCTGGTGGTAGCTGCTTAAGCAACTGTAAAGCTTCTCCAGATAAAGAGTGTTTGAAGAGCTTACAGAGAAGGTAGTCCACAGGGACTCCATTGGCTTTGATAGCAGATATGAGATCCTTGAACCTCTCCAGATGGTCCATGGGATGCTCATTGGACAGCCCATAGTAAGGTGTCTGTCCCACAAGGGTGTAGTACTGCGGCTTGAGCTCGAAATCGCCTCTCTGAATAGCAGGGAGACGAATGGCTGATCTGTTGGTGTAGAACTGATCTGGATGGTTGTAGTCAGCTAGTGTTCGAGCAGCCTCTTCTACAGGTTGAACAGCTCCTATAGGTGCAGTTTCTGGCTCAGGGATTACTTCATTCTGAGCGTTGAGTTTCTGACCTGCTTCATTACGAAGGTGACCTTCTTGGTCACGCAAGTCTCCATTCTCATCTCGTGTGAGAATAATAGGCGCAACCATGACTCGCATAATAGTATCGATCGATATACGGTTAGGGGTATCGATCGATGTCGGATGAAAGATGTCGGTCGACGGTGAAGTAGTGTCGGTCGACGTGAAGGTGCGAGTATCGGTCGACGAAGACAGTGTCTCGGTCGGCAGGGGTGCGTCAATATCGGTCGACAGGCAGTTGATGGCGTCGATCGATGCGGAACGGATTTCCTTGCGGATTGAACGTTCCAAGCTAGCAGGGTCTTCTGAGAACAAAAGTTGGGATTCCTTGTTGCTTATGGTGCTGCTGGGCATGTACCTGAAAAGACAAGAAAACATTTTGTGTCAGAAAACAAATTAAAATAAAAATAGAAATAACCTAGACCTAATCAGATTAGATCCTATTGTATCAAAGCTCCCCGGCAACGGCGCCAAATTTGATATCAATCAAATTATCCTAAGGAGTGACTTTACTCTCTCAAATAAGAGGTTCAGTTGTAGTACTTAGGGATCGAATCCATAGAGAGCTAGTGTACAAATAAGATGCAATCTTAATGACTATGCTAGGTTGAAAATAGTTTAAAGTAAATTGCAGGTTTGCTGAGTAAGGATACGATTACTCAGTTGAAAGGATTTTGTTTTGAAACAATAAAGAAAAGTAGTTAGATTCAGGGTAAGTATTCAGGAATTCAGGATTATAAATACTATAAAGGCTAACAAGTTTCTTGCATGATATGTCTGAGCTCAACACTTATGAAATGAATCCATCAGCTCTCGCATTATTTAGACCATCTATTACTTAGATGCTAAATGGTTTTGCGGTCGGCTACTCTGCCGATGGTATCGATCGATGTTTCGATAGGAATATCGGCCGATACACCTCTAGCTACAGAATAATCGATCGATACGGCTCTAAGCAAGCTTTATGCGCGAGTTGATACAATGCTCACCATGATCTTAGATCATCTTTCGCATATCTCAAGAGGGTCATAGCATGTTTAGGATGTTGTCAGGTATTGGATGTAATAAACAATGCAATCCAAGTTCATGTTCTAGGTAGCTAAGCTAGAAAAAGCATTAGTGAACAATCCTAACAATAAATATCACAACTATAGAAATTATAGGTTGGGGCTAATCCCTCATATCCTATTTAAACCCTAAATCTAACAAATGAATCTACTCAGACATGGCTAAGTAGTTCATAGCAACAAGGTAATAATAGAAATTCATAGACCTATTAGAGGGTGTACACTTAGGTTCCAATCACAAATATCTTTGGATCTCTCCTCTAGGTCTAGAATTCTATAACCTTTGTTAACAAATAAAGAACTGAAAAGAAATAAGTAGAAGATGAAGAAACTCTTAGAAAAACTTATGAAAACTTGTATCTAATTATTTGCTTGTAAAAGACTTTTATTAAACTTGTTTAAAACTTGTTGTTCTTTTGCCAAAACACTTAGGCATATATAAATATGAGTTCATTAGGTTAAAAAACTCGTCAGGGGCATTCTTGTAAAATGTGATATCTTGGGCTTCAAGTTCGGCCAGGTCCAACTAGTCTTTCTGCTGCCTCAGTATCGATCGATAGTACAGGGTGTACATCGATCGATTATAGTCTCGACATATCGTCCTTCGGCTAGTGTGTGTCGATTGATTGCACAGAGTGTGTATCGATCGATGTGTAACTCTGGTGTCGACCTCTGGTCTTGATCACGGGTGAACTCTTCTTTAAGCTCCAAAAAGGCACCTAAAACATCACTTTTCTCCAAAATGCTTCTGAACCTGAAAACATACCTAATAGACTCCAAAACATAGATAATAGTAGTAAAAACACTCATATACCATGGGTAAAAACGGGTAAAATCCATGGTAAATCAGTCAGCTCGCCGGCGAGCTTAACCCCGACGTAGGTGTGCTCGCCCGGCGAGCTCGACCAGCAAGCGGGTCAGCTCGCCGGGGAGTTCAGCCCCAGCATGGGTGTGCTCGCCGGGTGAGCTCGACCAGCACGCAGGTCGGCTTGACCGACGAGCTGACCTGATCCCGGCCTGTCCGACTTACTTCAACTCCCGTATCTTCCGTATAGCTGTAGCGTCCGACCTTCGGGACCACATACTTCTCGCTTCGTTTCGATTAAATTTATTCTCGAAGTTTTACGACTAAAACTGAGAAAATCGTATAAACGCCCAAAGGCCTAAAAACGGTCCGCAAGGATCCAAACTTGTCTTGAGGCCCACCTACGATTTCAGAGGGGGTCCAAGCTCATAGGAATTTTGATGGTTTATCCTAACTCTCGGAAGTAGGATAAATGTTATGTTTCCGAAGATAAATGTCAGGATTCGAGGATAATTACGAAGATCGACGGAAAATGGAATATTCCCAAAAAGAGATAAACTTGGGCCCGAAGGCAAAGGAATAAACGGGCCACCGACCTAAAGCAACTATATAAGGAGAGCTGGAGCAGAAGAAAAGGGATCCGAGAATTTAGACTTAGAAAACTCCTGCTAGCTTAGAGAACTTAGAACTTAGGTGGTTAGACTAGCAAGGTAGGACTTAGAACGTCTGGACGCCTCTTGTTCTAGGTTTATCCTATCCGCAGACCTCTTTTCTTCTCGGAAGGATCGAACAATTCTTTAACTTTAGAGCTCCGCACATAGAAACCCTAGGCATAATCTTCGACATGTCTGTTTCTATGACCAACGCTCCTACTAGACGAACTCGCCCAGGCAGTTCGATCTCTTGTTGAATTCTTTTTAACTGAACTACGTCCGACTTGATGCTCGAAAGGGGTACGTAGGCAGCCTTTCTTAAGGTCCAGTCCCAACTCTTAACAAACCCTTCTCCGCATTTATTTGGTCACTTGTCGTTGGCTGTCGCAGAGAATTCGGACCTCAAGGAAAGTAGGGTTTTCCTTGCTTTCCTCCATATTTTATTCATTAAAATCGACGGTGTGAATTTTGGTTCCCACAGCAAAGAACTCGTCTCAATCGGGAGAAAAGCGCAGGAGAAGGCACGATGAAAGAGGCAACGACAATAATCATCGCATGATCATCCGAGGATCACAGTACTGCGGCGATACTGTCTCAGCCATCAAAACCTACCTGCGCAAAGGCGAAGCTAGCGCGAACTCGCCGATCAGGTTTGAGCCCGGCAATCCTCTAAGTGAAACGATCACGTTCGACGAAGAAGAGGCCGGCGGAATCGACCAGCCTCACTGTGATCCACTCGTGATCGATCTCGTCATAAGAGATCTAGAGGTCGCAAGGGTTCTCATCGATACGGGTAGCACAGTCAACGTTGTGTTCCGCGACACTCTCAGGAGAATGAGAATCCCGTTGGCAGAAGTCGTGCCATCGCCCAAACCCCTGACTGATTTCTCGGTGACTACATCAATGACTCTGGGATCGATCCAACTTCCTGTCGCAGCGAAAGGAGTGACCTAAATCATCGATTTTGCGGTCGTCGATCACCCGGCCATCTACAACGCCATCATGGGCACGCCTTGGCTAAACACCATGAAAACGGTCCTCTCGACTTATCACCTAGGCATCAAATTCCCTACCAACAACAGAGTCGCCGCAATCTGGGGATGCCAAAAAGATTCGAGACATTGCTTCCTGGCCGAGCACAAGCTGCGGCAAATCACGACTACCGCAATGGTAAAACCCAAACGGACAGCTAACTCAAGCTCCGACTGAAAACGCTCTGAAACAAGAAGATCAGAAATCGCCAACTCAAGCAACGGACGAAGAAATAATAATTTCGGAGCCTAACGCTTCCATCCAGCCGGAGGAGACAAAACCGGTAGAAGATGTCGATCCCGCGACTAATGCGATCGACGCAAAAAAGACAGCCGAGTAAACACACTCGCACGACCAACAGAACTACAAGATGGCTTTATCCCCGAGAGGGGTACGTAGGAAGCTTGTCTAAACGAATGCTCGTATGCTCCTAAAAATGTGGGGGGGAGGAGTACATATACGAATGCTCGTATGCTCATGCACCTTAAACTTTTTCCTTGTACTCGATATTTCGAAACTTTTTCGGCAATAAAGATCACGACTGGAATTTCATAAAATTCCCCTGTCCGCAAACAATCATCTCGTTCTCAAAACGGATCAACTCCGTCGCAAACGCGTTCTGGTCGCATCGTCAATTTTGACTCCTGGCCAGAACCAGAAACACCAGGCTCATTTTCAAAGGGACAAGCGAGACGTCGCCTAAACCTGTGAAAAAATGCTATCAGTCCATTCGCAACTTTAACTACAAACGCTCGTCGATTGGCCCCGCCGAGCACTCTAGCCGTCCTAAACAAACGCACCTAGATCCATCCAAAGGATGGATCCTCTTACATCCAGCTAGGATAAAATAGCGCGCTATAAAAGAAAACCAAAATTTTGGTCAGCACTTTCGGAAGACTTAAAAATTGTCCTCGAAGAGATGCTCGATTCCTACCATACAAGTCATATAAGCAGAGAACATATCGCAGACTTTAAAGCGGGACGGAATCAGGTCAAAAACGATACGGGAAACGTAAGTCGAAGTAGTCATCGCACCCCCTAAAACCGTGAGTAAACCTAGGTCTTACCCTAAACCCAGCACACTGGTCTCTAAGATCTCCAGAAATCCCGCAAGCTTGTACGCTGCGGAAAACTTTCGAAACAGATCGCGGATATAGCCGTTCACCCAGATTTAGACCACGAGATGACAACTCGTGCTTTTCCCTCTACATTCACGCGAGTTAGCCGCACCCGGAGCTTCATCTTCACCTATCATCCTCTTTGGGTTCGGAGCCGCACTACCACCATCCTCAGCTATGGGATCCTGATCCTCGGATATTCCGGAGTAAGGCAGGAGGGTGCACTCAGACTTCAGGCCCGCGAAGGTAAGATCGAAGTCGCCCTTCTCCTCCGCTAATGCCGCTTTACGGATCAAAATTCTGGCCTCTTCAGCTTGTGGAGATGGGGGCGTTTCCCCGAGAAACATATGAGCCTCGCTTATCCCCCCATTGACGCTCGCCAAGGAAAGATCCCTCGCGTGGATAACCGACAGGGAATCGAGAGCATCTGCGATCCTCGCCAAACAGCTCCGAAACTCGGCGCGCCCGGACTCCTTGGCCCCCTTGATCGCAGAAGCCGTCGATTCCTCCCCTCCCTTGACTTTACGTTTTAACCGACGCAACTCCGAGGACTTTGCCACCTTCGCTTCTTTTGCCTTAAGCAGAGAACTCGCAGTCTTGCCAAGGTCTCGTTCGAGTTCGCCAACCCGAGATTCAAACTGAGAAATTTCGAGGGAGTGAGCGTCCTCATTAACTTTCAATTTCCCTTCAAGCTGCGACGATCTTTCTCGCGACTCCTTCAGCTCCTTAGCAAGACGCTCGACCTCTGATCCGCACTCGTTGATCATTTCATCGATCAACGAAACAAACTGCGAGATAAAAGAGAATCAAGAAGGTGATCGAGAAAAGATGGGCGCACGCGCACACAAAAAAAAGAAAAAAAAATATATATATATATAAAGAAACTTCAAACCTTGGAGCGCTGCCGCGACATCAACCCTGAACCGCACGAAGGACCAGCCTCAGTATCCCTAGTGCATCTCCTCTTCTTGGCCGCATCGGGATTGGCAGCTGGTCTTTTGCGACTCTTCGGCGCAGCGGCCGGGATCTCACTTGGGGCTGGTAATCCCAAGACCGTCTCTCTCTTGGCAGGGAGAGGAGGAGGCATCGACTTGAGAACCGGTTCGACGTCAGCGATATGAACCGGAGTCGAAGAAGAGCCGGAGGGGTGAACCTCAGTTTCAGGCGTTAGTGTGTCCACAACGACAACCCCCTCAGCAGCAACTGCGGGTGTCGGGACAACGTACGTGGGTATGGATCTTGGAGACGCATTGGGCGCATGGTTTGCCGCCTCTCCAACCTCACTGCATTCCAGCTCGCTTTGAAAAGAGAGGAACTCCACGATATGAACGGGAACGGCACTCGCAGCAGTTGGGTCCGACGGACCTGCACCGGCGGCCTTGCTCGCCTCAACGTCACAACACTTTTTAACATTGCCGGAAGAAGACATCTTGACAACAAAAGATTTCTAAGAAGCAAAGCAAGGAGGATTTGAGAGTTGAGATGGTTTGAAGAGAATGAAGAGGAGTTGCTTATTTGTAGAAAAAGTTGAAACACTTTTTCGCATTAAATAAATATTGCAAAAATTTTGAGGAAACCCAATTTTCTAATCGCCAGTACCGACTAATCGCTATCACTCGCCCAATCGTCTTCGAAACATGCGAGCTGGGGGGCTAACTGTTGGGGTCAAAAACGGTTACCTCGAAAGTGACTTCTAAAAAAAGTGCATCTTCATCCATTCTCGACTAAAGTTCCCGAAAAACTCGAAAGGAACGTCCAGCTAATTGAAATAGCAAGTCAGACTTCCCAGAGTCGAGCAACTCGCCAGGTTGGCGAGTTGCACCTCCCAGAGTCGAGCAACTCGCCCGTTGGGCGAGCAGGGCCAGTCCTGCTCGCCAGATTGGCGAGTTGCACCTCCCGGAGTAAAGCAACTCGCCCGTTGGGCGAGCAAGGCCAGTCCTGCTCGCCAGGTTGGCGAGTTGCACCTCCCGGAGTCGAGCAACTCGCCTGTTTGGCGAGCATGGCCAGTCCTGCTCGCCAGGTTGGCGAGTTGCACCTCCTGGAGTAGAGCAACTCGCCCGTTGGGCGAGCAGGGCCAGTCCTGCTTGCCAGGTTGGCGAGTTGCACCTCCCGGAGTCGAGCAACTCGCCCGTTGGGTGAGCAGGGCCAGTCCTGCTCGCCAGGTTGGCGATTTTCACCTCCCAGAGCCGAGCAACTCGCCCGTTGGGCGAGCAGGGCCAGTCCTGCTCGCCAGGTTGGCGAGTTGCAACTCCCGGAGTCGAGCAACTCGCCCGTTGGGCGAGCAGGGCCAGTCCTGCTCACCAGGTTGGCGAGTTGCACCTCCCAGAGCCGAGCAACTCGCCCGTTGGGCGAGTAGGGCCAGTTCTGCTCGCCAGGTTGGCCAGTTGCACCTCCCAGAGCCGAGCAACTCGCCCGTTGGGCGAGCAGGGCCAGTCCTGCTCGCCAGGTTGGCCAGTTGCACCTACCGGAGCCGAGAAACTCGCCCGTTGGGCGAGCAGGGCCAGTCCTGCTCGCCAGGTTGGCGAAGTTGCACCTCCCGGAGGCGAGCAACTCGCCCGTTGGGTGAGCAGGGCCAGTCCTGCTCGCCAGGTTGGCGAGTTGCACCTCCCGGAGTCGAGCAACTCGCCCGTTGGGTGAGCAGGGCCAGTCCTGCTCGCCAGGTTGGCGAGTTGAACATCCCCGAGCCGAGAAACTCGCCCGTTGGGCGAGCAGGGCCAGTCCTGCTCGCCAGCTTGGTGAGTTGCACCTCCCGGAGTCGAGCAACACGCCCGTTGGATGAGCAGGGCCAGTCCTGCTCGCCAGGATGGCGAGTTGCACCTCTCGGAGCCGAGCAACTCGCCCGTTGGACGAGCAGGGCCAGTCTTGCTCGCCAGGTTGGCGAGTTGCACCTCCCAGAACTGAGCAACTCGCTCGTTGGGTGAGCATGGCCAGTCCTGCTCCCCAGGTTGGCGAGCTGCACCTCTCGTAGTCGAGCAACTCGCCTGTTGGGTGACCGGGGCCAGTCCTGCTCGCCAGGTTGGCGAGTTTCACCTCCTGGAGCCGAGCAACTCGCCTGTTGGGCGAGCAGGGCCAGTCCTGCTCGCTAGGTTGGCGAGTTGCACCTCCAAGAGCCGAGCAACTCGCCCGTTGGGCGAACAGGGCCAGTCTTTCTCGCCAGGTTGGCGAGTTGCTACCAGGGCCAGTCCTGCTCGCCAGGTTGGCGAGTTTCACCTCCCGGAGCCGAGCAACTCGCCTGTTGGGCGAGCAGGGCCAGTCCTGCTCGCCAGGTTGGCGAGTTGCACCTCCAAGAGCCGAGCAACTCGCTCGTTGGGCGAGCAGGGCCAGTCCTGCTCGCCAGGTTGGCAAGTTGCACCTCCCGGAGCCAAGCAACTCGCCCGTTAGGCGAGCAGGGCCAGTCCTGCTCACCAAGTTTGCGAGTTGCACCTTCAGGAGCCGAGCAACTCGCCCGTTGGGCGAGCAGGGCCAGTCCTGCTCGCCAGGTTGGCGAGTTGCACCGCCTGGAGTCGAGCAACTCGCCTATTGGGCGAGCAGGGACAGTCCTGCTCGCCAGGTTGGCGAGTTGTCTCTCCTGAAGACATCTAATTCGCCCGTTCGGCGAGTTGGATCCAACCTTGTGCTGTCCTTTCGAGCCTCGATAGGTCAGTCCCTCATTTCGTCTCGATCGGAGTTATCATTTGGATTTTACGGAAAAATCCGCGAGAACTTTTTTCCGTTTATGAAATTTGAATCAATCGTGTAAAACGGCAACGGTCGACTGGACTGACTCCACTACACGATAAGTTTGAATTTTCGTAAATCGAAGTCATTTCTAAAAGAGGCGTCGTTTCGAAAGACTCGAGAAAATGCTTAAGTCGGAAGACGGTCCGAAGGGGACCTAAAACACGACTAGAAGCCTACTCTCGATCCTATGTGAAATCAGGCCCAATGATCATGACGGTTTATCTTTTTTCATGCATAAGAAGATAAATGTCAAGTTCAGAGGATGAATGTAAAGTTTCCAAAGATAAACACGAAGATCAGAGAAAAATAGAATATTCCCGCGAAGCGATAAACTCGACCAAGGGCAGAAAGGGAAAGGGTAAACTGCCTTAGAAGAAGTATATAAGGACGTCCTGGGCGAGGTGCAAAGGGATCCGCATTCACAGCAAAAAACTTAGCACTTAGAGCAATAGGCAATTTTCCGTTTTCTAGAATCGAGTTGCGACTCAACTAGGTTTTTCACAAGTCTTTGGTTGTCTGAACTAGGAAACTCGCCGACAGCTCTCGCAGCCAAGGCTTTACCTTTGTTGTAACGCCATTCACGGATTCGGAATAAGACCTATTTTGCTCTCTTTTCGCTTTTTTGTATTTTTTATTGATATCTATCGTGTTCTGATTGTTTGGCCCGTGGTTTAGCAGATATCCGGGATCTCTGGGAAATTAGGGTTTTCCTAACTTTCCCAAATCGAAGGAAATCAACAGTGCGAATTTCGGTTCCCACACTGTCCAGCTTAGCCCTCACATCGTCCATCTTCTCCTTCCCAAGGATAGTGGCCGATTTTCTCCTTTCAAAATCAGTGCTCTTGGTGCTGTTGCTAGATGCCAAGTTCTCAATAAGTCTCACAGCCTCTTCTGGATTCCTAGTGTTGAAGTTCCCTTCACTAGCTATGTTCAGAGCCATCTGATATGCCAGTGATATAACTCAAATTACCCTAAGGAGTGACTTTACTCTCTCAAATAAGAGGTTCAGTTGTAGTACTTAGGGGTCGAATCCACAGAGAGATAGTGTACAAATAAGATGCAATCTTAATGATTATGCTAGGTTGAAAATGGTTTAAAGTAAATTGAAGGTTTGCTGAGTAAGGATAAGATTACTCAGTTGAAAGGATTTGGTTTTGAAACAATAAAGAAAAGTAGTTAGGTTCAGGGTAAGTATTCAGGAATTCAGGATTATAAATACTATAAAGGCTAACAAGGTTCTTGCATGATATGTCAGAGCTCAACACTTATTAAATGAATCCATCAGCTCTCGCATTATTTAGACCATATATTACTTAGATGCTAAATGGTGTTGCGGTCGGCTACTCTGCCGATGGTATCGATCGATGTTTCGATACGAATATCGACCGATACACCTCTAGCTACGTCGATCGATTACTCTATAGGAGTATCGATCGATACGGCTATAAGCAAGCTTTATGCGCGAGTTGATACAATGCTAACCATGATCTTAGATCAGCTTTCGCATATCTCAAGAGGGTCATAGCATGTTTAGGATGTTGTCAGGTATTGCATGTAATAAACAATGCAATCCAAGTTCATGTTCTAGGTAGCTAAGCTAGAAAAAGCATTAGTGAACAATCCTAACAATAAATATCACAACTATAGCAATTATAGGCTGGGGCTAATCCCTAATATCCTATTTAAACACTAAATCTAACAAATGAATCTACTCAGACATGGCTAAGTAGTTCATAGCAACAAGGTAATAATAGAAATTCATAGACCTATTAGAGGGTGAACACTTAGGTCTCAATCACAAATATCTTTGGATCTCTCCTCTAGGTCTAGAATTCTATAACCTTTGTTAACAAATAAAGAACTGAATAGAAATAAGTAGAAGAAGAAGAACTTAGAACTTCTGAAAACTTGTATTAAACTATAAAACTATTGTAACTTGTAAAAGACTTTTAGAAAACTTGTTGTTTCTTTGCCAAAAAACTTAGGCATATAATAAATATGAGTTCATTAGGTTAAAAAACTCGTCAGGGGCATTCTTGTAAAATGTGATATCTTGGGCTTCAAGTTCGGCCAGGTCCAACTTGTCTTTCTGCCGCCTCAGTATCGATCGATAGTACAGGGTGTACATCGATTGATTATGGTCTCGACGTATCGTCCTTCGGCTAATGTGTGTCGATCGATTGCACAGAGTGGCATCGATCGATGTGTAACTCTGGTGTCGACCTCTGGTCTTGATCACGGGTGAACTCTTCTTTAAGCTCCAAAAAGGCACCTACAACATCACTTTTCTCCAAAATGCTTCTGAACCTGAAAACATACCTAATAGACTCCAAAACATAGATAATAGTAGTAAAAACACTCATATACCATGGGTAAAAACGGGTAAAATCCATGGTATATCAACTCCCCCAGACTTATCCTTTTGCTTGTCCTCAAGCAAACACACAGGCAGTCTTTATGAAAGAGGTATTGAAAAGCAGGGACTAAATCAAATTCAAATTTAGAATCATAACCTCTACTTTGTTGCAAACCACATCTAAGAGTCTGTCAATCACAGAAGCACATTATGCAATATCCTAATTAAACAACCTTGATCATCTAGCCAACAACTTAGCAATCATGTCTGACTAACCCCTCTACTGATTTCATTTCTGTACATAAAAATAAAAGTGCAGGCTTTACCTTGGGAGTATCGATCACAGGATGCAAGGTTGCTTAAACAAGTATCTAGACCTGCAGGTAAAAATTAGTTCATATCCTCTCTCTACTATTTCTCTCCTAGTCAAGTCTGCTTTCATTCACAAGACATTGACCAAGATTGGACAGGCTTCCATGAATCAAGCCTTAATGGTTGCAGCCACCAAGTCATGTTCACTTCTTTTTGACCTATATCCTTGGATTCATTGCGAAGCAAGTCTTGAAGGGGGTAACCACCAAGCCCTGTTCGAACCCTTTACCTATAGAATTCTTATGAATCAAGTCTTGAGGGGGGTAACCGCCAAGCCCTGTTCGAATTCCTTCCTAGTTAATAACTAACTAATCCTAGAACATAAATTTAAGATAATTTTCGAATTTTTTTTTAAGTAAATAAAATTAAATCTAATTTCGAAAATGAGAGAGAGAGGGTGATAAAATTTTCTACACAAGGCATTACCTTCCAGACTTGTTTGAAGCATCCGATCCCATGTATACCAAGCCCCAAGACAAGCAAAGAATTGTCAGGTTAGGTTGGAAATCAGCTTTGGTTCCTCCAGACAATCAATGAAAGTGTTGTCATAGCTGACAGGTGATCAACTTTAGCATCTATAGTACATTCTGCATCAACAAATCTAAGAATGGTGCCTAAAAGATTGGTTAGATAAAAAGTGAAAAATTTAAATTATCACTATTCCATTTTTTGACTAAATAAAAATCATTTTGAAAACATTTTTAGATGAAATCAAAAGGTAAACAGCATCAGTAATCATCCCCCCAGACTTAAATCATACACTGTCCCTAGTGTATAACCAGTCCAGTGAAGGCATAGGCAATAATAAAGTACACAGATATCAAAAAAATTAGAACGATATACCTGACCGTGATGCGTATCGATCGATGTTGAGTCGCATTCGTCGATCGCTTCTGTGTGGTTAATGTCGATCGATATCGACTGTGTCATGTCGGTCGATTTCAGTGGCAATCGTGTAGTCGTAACTGCAAAGAAAAACAAATACGAAAAATAAAATCCTAAAGATAAAATTAAAAACTACCTAACAGTGGGTTGCCTCCCACTCAGCGCTTTGATTATAGTCATCTAGCTTGACTTTGGATGGAATGAGCTACTGAGATGAAGTCCAGGTACTTGCTGAGAAACAAGTATCTTCTGTATCTTTCTTCTCGCCGAACCATGCGTCAAATAGGCTTCTTGTGGCTTCATATTCTCTGGTTCGTTTCTTCTTTATCTCAATCAACTCATCAGTGATCCTTTGAATTCTTTCTTCATGACCTTCAATGCTGAACTCGTGCCATCCTATTCTCCTGTAGGCATGTTCTGAAAGGTCACTGAGCTCCGCTTGCATTGAATCAAGGCGTTGGATCATTTTGTCGTAGATGGAGCTGGTATCGATCGATTCCTTTGTTGAAATGTTGGTCGATGGCTGTTGAAGTCCATCGATCGATGCGCTGGATCCTCTGTCGATCGATGCTAATGGTACAGGTCTGCTCGCAAGCGCCTCTGAATGGCTTTGATTTCTTTATGCGTCCCTTCTATGCTAGATTCCATGCTTCCAACCTCGTTAACAAGCGGGAAATACGTTTGGTCTAGACGTCTATCTTGTGAATCATCCACGCTTGTTATTGCCGTGTAGACTTCATCAGCTAATTTATCCAAATCAGCTCTGGTGCAGATCTCTGAAGTCTGTATATCGATTGATGCAACAGGTTGTTCATCGGTCGATTTTTGCTTCTACAGATTTTCGTGAAGCTTCTCGGCAAAGAGCTTCATCTGACCGTCGATTTCAGTCAAACGCCTATCGATTGATGTGAGGTTGAGCTCGTCGATCGATGCAATCGATGCAGCCTGATAATCAAGTTGACGTTGGAACTTCTCAGCCTCCTGCTGCATAGTATCTATTCGTAGTGCGAGTTCCTCCACTTCTTTGTCTACTAAGAAGTGTATATCAGCAATTTTCCTCTCAACTGCTTTCAGACGAGTCAATCCTCCAAAAGGATTGCAAGGTGCAGCGGGGTTCATATCTGCATGTGCTTCATTGATAAGGCGGATAGATCTCTTCATCTCTTCTGAGCAGATGCTTAGATCCCCTAGGTTGTGGAAGATAGGTTCACAGGTTTTGGTGAGTTTGCTGCTGAGACGAGCTTCTGCTTTCTTCAATTCTTTCCAGATATCTCCAAGAAACTCATCAACCTCATGTTTTGAGTAAGTGGTCGATGGTGCAGGCTTCATATCGATCGATGTGGATGTTACTCCGTCGATCGATATTAATCTTTTCTGGCTATGGTTCTGTACGTTGCGAAGATCTTCAAGTTCCAGCTCAAGACGTTGAACCTTCTTGAGTAATCCCTGGTCTGCACTGAACATCCAGTTCATCTCACTGCGAAGCTTGTCTGTGGCCTCTTCTAAACTCTTTTCCATGGAGAGCTTTTCCCAATTGCGTTCTCCAAGTAAACCAGTGAACATGTCGTTGATCTCGTCTTTGGTGTAGGTTTCTTGCACCAATTCTCTTCTTGTAAATGAACTAGCGTGCTCTGGTAGACAGATGTAGGAGCGCTCGTCCATTGAAGTTCTTTGAAGCAGTTTCTTGATGTCGTCTTTAGAAATTCTGATGACGTCACCATCTATTCCTCTAGCAAAGCCTTTCTCGTCTCTGTAGACCCCATACTCATCTCTCTGCTCCCAAAAGAATTTTCGAACTCGATATCGAAAGGCTCTCTTTCCGAATTAGGGACACTTATCGATCGATGCGACACACTCTGTATCGATCGATTTTCGTTGAAAATATGGATCGTTTCTGTTGAGATGGTTATCTTAAACTTCCTTTGGCTCGGTTGTTGTGTCTGCCTCCTGGTGCGGATAATGGTGGTCTGTTCCATAGCGTTGTTTCTGGAATAGGTTGTGGGATCCGTTGACTAACTGTAGGACGTCTGCAATGTCTTCTCTAGATATGTGGAGTGTTCGTCCATCCATTGAGCGTGCAAAGCCTTGTGAATCTCTGAAAATACCAAACTCCTCCGGGATTAGATTACCGAAATTAAGTACATTTGAATTTGTTACCTGGGATGGTAGGATGTATGTATCGGTCGATGGCACAGGTTCTGAATCTGTCGATGGTTGTTCAGGCCTATCAGTCGATGGTTGTTCAGGCCTATCGGTCGATTGTACTGGTGCCGTATCGATCGATGAGACTTCTTCGGGTTGGGTGATGTATGTTGGTGTGGCGGTCTCGACCATGTGTGGCTGTCGATCGATGTCGTTTCACCAGAGATGATCGATGAGACAGTGGTACTATCGATCGATTTTGCGGTCTCTGTCTCGTATTCGCCTTGTGAATCGTATTCATCTCCACAATAGCAAACAGCTACAAGGTCTGAGCCGTCTTGGATCTTCTTAGGGACCTTGATGACTCGTATTGGATCATAGTAGACCGTAGGGTTGATCAGGGTTAGGCACAGTTTGTTTGTCTGAAGGTTGCAGACTGCTTCAACTGTGGCTAGGAAGGCTCTTCCAAGTAGCAAAGAAGTAGGTAGGGTTATCTTGACGTCCAAGATATGGAAGTCTACTGGAATTAGGACTTCTCCTATGGTAACCTCAAGGTTTCTCACAATTCCTCCAGAGTTCTGCTGAGAACAATCCACAAAGATGAATGATTCTTCAGTAGGCTCTATCTTCAGACCTAGATGGTCTGCTATCACCTTGGGTAAGATGCTAACTCCAGATCATGTGTCACATAGGGCACGTGGGAAGTTGATCCCATGTACTGAGAAGGGAACAACAAACTTTCCTGGATCACCCTTCTTCTCAAGTTTGATCCTCTTCTTCATACTTTCTCTGACTTGGTTGAACATCCTCTTGATGTCTTCTTATGTCTCCTTAGTTTCTCTGAAAAACATCCACAATCTGTGTGAAAAGTAGGCTTCTTCAAAGGGTTTCTCTGTAGGTATCCTTAGAACTCTCTTTCTGAAACTTGCCAACTCTTTCTCATTAACTCCTCTTTTAAGGTGTTTAGTAACCTTCTCTTTCCTTTTTCTGAGAACTCTGCCATCTTTTTCCTTTTCTATCTCCATTGGATCAATAATATCCGTGGGTTTCTTCATTATGGCGGTTGGTGGGTTTCTGGAAGGCTTAGATTGCTCCCGGAGTGCATTAAGTCGTGCAACATCTATCTTCGGAAGTTGCACTCGGCGTGTGATAACTGAATATCGATCGACAGCTTCTGGAGTGTGTCGATCGATTTCTTTATCATTCGGTCGATCGATGGGACGTCTTTCTTGTCGGTCGATGTTGTAAGGGCTGGGCGGATGTGGGTGCCTTGCTGCGAACTCCTCGTGAGTAAGTATCTTCACGGTGTTTCACTCGTTGGTGGATTCTTCAAGATCCATCGGTCGATGCTCGTTTGGTTCCATCGATCGATTGGTGTTGGCGTACATCGATCGATGTGGATGTCCTGACATCGATCGATTCCAGTGGTTGCCGCCAATAATTTCGATCTGGAAGTCTCCCTCTTGCAGCTTCTCTTGCTTTACCACTCTCCAAAAATCATCCTCTGTGATAGCATTGATGTTGTGGCTTGTTGTTTATTCTCCAGTCCCTTTTCCTAAAGCTTCCTGCTTCTTAACAGCTTCTCCTGTCTGAATCACTTGAGTCTCTAGTTTCTTCACATGGGTACTCAAAGCATCAAGCTTTGTGTTCAAAGTGGTGTAGACAGCGTCGATCTTTCCATTGAAGTTCACCTCTAACTGCTGCTGGCTTTCAAGAACTTTGCTGAGCATGTCTTCTAGCTTTCCTTCTGGGGTTGGTGTGGGTGGCTTCATGTAAGATGAGTTTCCATAACTCATGTTGTTGTTGGGATTGCTGCTGTTGAAGTTTTATCTCTGTCCTGCGAAGTTTCTGTTTCCTTGGTTTCCAGATCTCTGAAATCCGGTTCCACTGATCCAGTTTACTTCTGCTTCTATGTAGTCATCTTCTTCATCAGCTTCTGCATCCTCCACTGAGCAGATTTGCTTGTTTAGCAGTTTCTGAACATTGTCAAGTGTGGCTTGTACCTCATTGATCTGTTCCTTTCCAAGGAACGCTGCAGATCTTGCTCTTACAATGTTCTTCGTGCTATTGCTGGATGCTAGGTTATCTATTAGCTTCGCAGCATCTTCAGGATTCCTGGGGGTGAAGTTGCCTTCACTCGCAGTGTCTAGAGCCATCTGATATTTTAGTGCGATGCCTCTGAAGAAAGTGCAGAGCAGTTGCAATTTTATGAATCCATGGTGTGGGCAGTCTCGCTGGTAAGACTTGAATCTGATCCAGGTATCCTTGAATGACTCTCCAGGCTCCTGGTTGAATGTGGCAATTTTCCTCCTTAAGTCTTCAGCGCGCGTATCATCAAAAAAGTTACGCAAAAATGCGTTTTTGATGTCGCTCCAGGATGTAAGAGATCCTAGTGGTAGCTGCTTAAGCCACTGTAAAGCTTCTCCAGATAAAGAGAGTTTGAAGAGCTTACAGAAAAGCTAGTCCACAGGGACTCCATTGGCTTTGATAGCAGATATGAGATCCTCGAACCTCTCCAGATGGTCCATGGGATGCTCATTGGACAGTCCATAGTAAGGTGTCTGTCCCACAAGGGTGTAGTACTGCGGCTTGAGCTCGAAATCGCCTCTCTGAATAGCAGGGGGACGAATGGCTGATCTGTTGGTGTAGAACTGATCTGGACGGTTGTAGTCAGCTAGTGTTCGAGCAGCCTCTTCTACAGGTTGAACAGCTCCTGTAGGTGCAGTTTCTGGCTCAGGGATTACTTCATTCTGAGCGTTGAGTTTCTGACCTGCTTCATTACGAAGGTCACCTTCTTGGTCACACAAGTCTCCATTCTCATCTCGTGTGAGAATAATAGGCGCAACCATGACTCGCGGAACAGTATCGATAAATATACGGTTAAGGGTATCGATCGATGTCGGATGAAAGATGTCGGTCGACGGTGAAGTAGTGTCGGTCGACGTGAAGGTGCGAGTATCGGTCAACGAAGACGGTGTCTCGGTCGGCAGGGGTGAGTCAATATCGGTCGACAGGCAGTTGATGGCGTCGATCGATGCGGAACGGATTTCCTTGCGGATTGAACGTTCCAAGCTAGCAGGGTCTTCTGAGAACAAAAGTTGAGATTTCTTGTTGCTTCTGGTGCTGCTGGGCATGTACCTGAAAAGACAAGAAAAAAAAATTGTGTCAGAAAACAAATTAAAATAAAAATAGAAATAACCTGGACCTAATCAGATTAAATCCTATTGTATCAAAGCTCCCCGACAACGGCGCCAAATTTGATATCACTCAAATTACCCTAAGGAGTGACTTTACTCTCTCAAATAAGAGGTTCAGTTGTAGTACTTAGGGATCGAATCCACATAGAGCTAATGTACAAATAAGATGCAATCTTAATGATTATGCTAGGTTGAAAATGGTTTAAAGTAAATTGCAGGTTTGCTGAGTAAGGATAAGATTACACAGTTGAAAGGATTTGGTTTTGAAACAATAAAGAAAAATAGTTAGGTTCAGGGTAAGTATTCAGGAATTCAGGATTATAAATACTATAAAGGCTAACAAGTTGCTTGCATGATATGTCAGAGCTCAACACTTATTTAATGAATCTATCAGCTCTCGCATTATTTAGACCATCTATTACTTAGATGCTAAATGGTTTTGCGGTCGGCTACTCTGCCGATGGTATCGATCGATGTTTCGATAGGAATATCGACCGATACACCTCTAGCTACATCGATCGATTACTCTATAGGAGTATCGATCGATACGGCTCTAAGCAAGCTTTATGCGCGAGTTGATACAATGCTCACCATGATCTTAGATCAGCTTTCGCATATCTCAAGAGGGTCATAGCATGTTTAGGATATTGTCAGGTATTGCATGTAATAAACAATGCAATCCAAGTTCATGTTCTAGGTAGCTAAGCTAGAAAAAGCATTAGTGAACAATCCTAACAATAAATATCACAACTATAGCAATTATAGGCTGGGGCTAATCCCTCATATCCTATTAAAACCCTAAATCTAACAAATGAATCTACTCAGACATGGCTAAGTAGTTCATAGCAACAAGGTAATAATAGAAATTCATAAACCTATTAGACGGTGAACACTTAGGTCCCAATCACAAATATCTTTGGATCTCTCCTCTAGGTCTAGAATTCTATAACCTTTGTTAACAAATAAAGAACTGAATAGAAATAAGTAGAAGAAGAAGAACTTAGAACTTCTGAAAACTTGTATTAAACTATAAAACTATTGTAACTTGTAAAATACTTTTAGAAAACTTGTTGTTTCTTTGCCAAAACACTTAGGCATATATAAATATGAGTTCATTAGGTTAAAAAACTCGTCAGGGGCATTCTTGTAAAATGTGATATCTTGGGCTTCAAGTTCAGCCAGGTCCAACTTGTCTTTCTGCCGCCTCAATATCGATCGATAGTACAGGGTGTACTCGATCGATTATGGTATCGACGTATCGTCCTTCGGCTAATGTGTGTCGATCGATTGCACAGAGTGTGCATCAATCGATGTGTAACTCTGGTGTCGACCTCTGGTCTTGATCACGGGTGAACTCTTCTTTAAGCTCCAAAAAGGCACCTAAAACATCACTTTTCTCCAAAATGCTTCTGAACCTGAAAACATACCTAATAGACTCCAAAACATAGATAATAGTAGTAAAAACACTCATATACCATGGGTAAAAACGGGTAAAATCCATGGTATATCAGCCAGCTCGATGCCTCTGAAGAAAGTGCTGAGCAGTTTCACTTGGTTGAATCCATGGTATGGACAATCTCTCTGATAAGACTTGAATCTGATCCAGGAGCTTATGAATGACTCTGCAGACTCCTGTGTGAATGTAGCAATCTTGCTTCTCAAGTCTTCAGCACATGCCTCATAAAAGAAGTTACGCAGGAATGTGTTCTTGATGTCGGCCCAGGATGTAAGAGATCCTGGTGGTAACTTCTTAAGCCACTGCGAAGATTGTCCAGCAAGTGAGTACTTGAAGAGCTTGCAGAAAAGATAGTCCCCAAGGACTCCATTGGCTTTAATGGCAGAAACTAGACTCAATTGGACTAGATAAGATCTAATGGCGATCAAAGCTCCCCGGCAACGACGCCAAATTTTATACGTGCTCAAATTACCCTATGAGAAACTTTACTCTCATCAAAAGAGGTCAAGTTTTAGTACTTAGGGCTCAAATCTACAGAGAGCTAGGGCACACACTAGATCTTAATTAGCAGTGATTAAGCTAGGTCAATATTATTAATTTAAAAAGCAAACAAGGTGAACAAGGTAGTTGTTCAAGTAACTGTATTGAGGTTTGTAAGCAATAATAAGAAAGCTTAGACTTAGTGTTTCTATTCAGGTCATCAGGATAATAATGATATAGAGACTAAATGTTGCTTGCAAGATATTATAGAACTCAACTGGGAGTACAATCTATCAATTTTTGTTTGTTTAGATTACCTAATATCTAGATCTTGGATCTCAGATTTCGCTTGTTGATCTCAAGAAAGTGTCGATCGATTATTCTATATGAATATCGATTAATACACCTTTCACAATATCAATCGATCAATCTATATGGTTGTTGATCGATATCGCTTCTAGCAAGCTTTAAGATCGGGTTGAATGAATGTTCACTAGTCTTCCTAGATCAACTATCGTTTGTTTCTAGCAATACTAGCTCAATAAGTCTAGTTTCATATAAAAGACCAAGCTGTCGCTTGTGCCTAATGATTCTAAGATCAGGGTTCTAGTTAGCTACTCTAGAACACAAGCAGTAAGAACAATCTATTGATGAATATCACAACTTATCAGTTCTATATTTGGGGCTAATCCTTCATAACCTATTTGAACCCTAAACCTAACAGGTGAATTACTCAGACATAGCTAAGGAAATCATAGCAATAGATAGATAAAACTGCATAGATAGATAGATAATACGTAAACTGGAGTTCCAATCAAAAATCTCTGAAGGAGTCTTGGATCTTCTCTCCAAACTACTAAAAACCCTAAAAACCTTTGCTGTAAGAAAAAGAGAAGTAAAAAAAAGTGTGTGTTGCCTAGAACAATGGCAGAGCACATAAATCTTAGGTCTAAAACTCGTTAGGGTAGTCTTGTAAATTGGTGTTGACTTGGGTTTTAAGTCGGCTGGAACCATTCAGGCCTTGCTCGCTTCGCTGTCGATCAATGGCACATGGTGTGCATCGATCGATTATTATCGACCTTTTGGTCTGCTCAACGATCAGCTCGGGTGAAATCTCTTTTATGCTCCAAAATGCACCAAAAACACCACTTTCTTCCAAAACACTCATGAACCTATAAATATGCTAAATAGAGTCCAAAACAGAACTTTTATATCATAAAACACTTATATATAATGGGTGAAAATGGGTAAAATCCATGGTATATCATTAACCAATTAATTTAGTAGATTCGAGACAATAACCCAAAAAAGCCTTATTATAGTTATATATATTTTCAAAAATTATATTGTTACTTTAATGTTTATATGTCTTTATATATAACAAATATTCAATTTAAAAAATTATTGGAAAAGGACAAGTTATTTACGATAAGTAATTATATTACAATGTAGGGAAGGTTAATAAAACATAGGAAAAGAGAGTTCATAAATATGTAGAATTATTATGGTAAAGACAAGAGAAGTCTGTTTTGTATTTCTATTTTAATAATAGAGATTATATATATAATAGAAAGATGTCGTTTTGTAAAAGCGCCATCTCAGCAAGTCTTTCACCGGGTTGAGACACGTCAGCTTTAAAAAAAATCACTATATAGATTGTTCTAAGGTGGGTATTCAATAGATCCAATCGTGTTTTTGTTTGGGTTCAATTGAGTTTTGGTTCGGGTTAAATCGGGTTTTTGGACTTATAAATTTCAGCCCTCTTTGGGTTTATAAAAGTTTGGTTCAGATTAATCTAATATATTTTGGCTTTCAGATCTTAATAGGTTTTTTGGTTCCAAAATACTTTTTTGTACTTAACTTTAGTTAAAGCCGAAACATAAAAAAAATCTAGTGAAATAAAGATCAGAAAAAAAACAATTTAAATGAGAAATGAGAAATTTTATCATCACGATTCTTGTAGGTTCTAGTGTAATTTAAAAAATTAAATTAGAAAGTTTAGACAATGAAATTAGAGAACAAAACTCAAAAAATGTATAAACATATCATATCTAATAAATTCGAAGTGAAAACACATTGAATCTGATAACTCAACTATATAGACAACAAAAAATACCAAAATATATTAAACTAAATATCTGATTTAATTATTTATGTAACATATACTTATTTTTTTATTTAATGAAATCTTAGAGTATTATATATATATATATTCAGGATTGAGTTCGGGTTTGGTATGAATATTTTTTTGAAATTTTTGAGTTTTTTGAATATCCATTCGAGTTCGAGTTTGATTCATATAACACCATAACCCAAAATACCATAAAACAATCATATTCGGTATTTATGTTGGGTTTGGTTTGATTCAGATTCATCGGTTCAGATTTTTGAATTATGTTTTTTTATCCACCTTTTGATTTGTCAGTTTCGTAGGTTTTGTATAATTTAGTTAGCCAATACATGTATTAGACAATCATAAAATTGGCCTGGGCCCTACTATATTTTAATAGACACACTTATATATTGGATAACCATAAAACAAACTTGAATTACGTAAATAGCAGTGACATTATTTGATAATTTTAGTCTCACTATGTTTTTGAAAAATATGATAATTACTGAAATGTAGTATAAATAGTACAAAAGGTTAATAAAATATTTATAATTAATGTAGAAAATGTAACAATAATTACTGAAATGTGATATCAATTTGTGGGATTGTTTAATATATATAAAATTGTTAAGTCTAAACTGAAATAAATAGTATTTGGTAGAATGAATGGTGAAGTTTTAAATTTTAAGAGTGTGTATTCACCCTTTCAGAATTTGAGAAGATAAGAGTATATGGTAATGCAAAACCCCTCAAAAATAAAAGGATTAAGAGCTGTTGGATATGTTATAAGATTTCAAAACCAAAAAAACCTACAACATATACAGACAGATTCACATAAACAAAATTAATAAAACGTGGTTACGATTCTGTCTTTTAGAAAGGAAATGATCTAGAATTTGAGTATCATTTACTTCATTACATGAAATTTTATTTTGATATTTATCCGGAACCGAAAACCCAACTGAACCAAAAGAACAAGGTTCGGCTCGGGTTTGGATCCTATCGATTATACTAGTGGATCCTATATTCCTAAAACCAAAATCAGAACCAAACCTAGAAACGAATGGGTACCCGAATAACTATAATATAATTTATATATTTATGAATATTAACTGTATTTTGTTTTAAAATAACCGATTAATAGAAAAAATAATTAGAAGTCGAAATAACCAAAAAATGTATTAATAGAATACATTTTATCCAAACTACTTAAAATTATCTGAATTATCCAAATTTTAACTGAAAACCCAATTTTTTTTACATATAATATGGAAACCCCTGAGCTTTTTTTTATTATTTTTAACCCAAATTAACCGGAACCAAAGCATAACCGTAATGGGATCTGATATTACTTCGGATATAAGCCCGTTCCCAAATTTGTTATCCATACCGAACCAAAAACTGAAATAACCAAACAAAAACCGAACCAAACTTTCTAAATAACCTAACAGATCCTAAACTTCTTGAACCGAAGAACCAGACTGGAACTGAACTGAGAACTGAATGCCCATGGGTAGGTATGGTTTCCGTTGATTGTTTGGTAATGTTTGATAATGATCTTGAGAGATGTTTGTGAAGAGATGTGAAAATTATAGATTTAAGAAAGATGAATTAGAACTTTTCGTGCTTAGATGAAGTTTTTCGTTTTATCAAAACGACAATGTTTAGTGACTTAACTTCTGTCAAAAAAAATAACGGAATATTAATTAGAGTGTTTAAAATGCTTGGTCAATGATTGTTCAAGATCTTTTTTTATTTGACTAAGAGTTCAGAATTAAATGCCCTGTTCTGGAGTTAAAAATTTTTAGATTTATTTTTGAAAGTTTAGGATTACAAGGCCATTTTTCTCTATTATATATTTGACTAAGTAATGAAGTCTAAGAATTTGGTCAAAAAGACGAATAAGGAAAGATACTAATTAAGTTAACTAAGATGAATAATAACTCGAGCGTGATTATATTTTTTTATCTACATGAACAGGTCAAATGTACTCAATCTACAAATAATAGACTACCTATTTGGTTAAACACATATCTAGACATTCCATTTAAAAAGATTGTATAAAACAAGTATAAATTGGCTATCATCATCATCGACACACAAGCACTATCAACTAAAATTCTTTTAATTTCTAATTTGCTTAATCAAGAGGAATCTAAGATGATGAGAACTGCTTTTTTGACTGTGGTTCTTGTTTTCGCAATGACTTTGTCATATCCTAATGCTCAACCGACAGATCCTCAAGGGTGTCAAAACGCATTTAGGAATACAACAGAAGGATGCCGCCAACATCTAAAAGAAATTTTTCATTTTCATTTCGGATTCGGTGCGCTCAAGAAAGCATGTTGTGGAACAGTTGCTAATGTTACAGATTTTTGTTGGCCAGTGATCTTCCCGAGTATGCCTTACATTCGTTTTATGTTGAAGTCTATTTGCACAAAGCCCAACTTACGTTGAAGTTTTGAGTATTTTATTTGTATGATATTTTAAAAGTGAAAATAAAATATTATCTACTAGGATAATTTATTTACTAATACATATTTTATGCTTATAATACCATTTATATATTACTAGAGTTTAATCGGTATCATGCTCGTAATATTTTTGTTCAAAAATACAAATGAAATTAAATAATATGTTACAAATACCATTTTCTAATTTTACTAAATTTGTAGAGAAAAAACTAAGTTTTTGAGACGGTAAATTTATCTAGAGTGTATGAATTTTAAAAGTAATTCCCGATACAAATGCTGGAATATACACATGATGACTTGCTTGACGAGACATCTGAATCTCGCTAATCAATATTGAATAAAATAATAAATAATCATAAAGATAGTTAAAAATATAATCGATGTATCAGAGATAAATTAGAAAACTTAGAACTTGTCCCAACAAATTTTTAATATAATCCTAATTAAAAAGTATATGAAAATATTCATGCCCTTCCAAATATGTAAAAACTATCTTATGAAATAGCTAAAGAATCTCAACCATTTAAGAAGTTTAAGGGACCAAATTAAATTTATTTTGATTAATCTATTAATGTTAGAATTAAGCCTAAGTACATTTATCTGAAGCCGAAAAACCAAACCGTACCAAAATAGAAAAAGTAAACAAAATGAAATTGAATTTTCTAATAATATCTCTAAAACGGAAAAGTCAGAAGTGATGAATTTAAAGAGTCTGGTAAAATAAGATGAATGAAGGAAGATACTCCGACGGCATGTCCATTGGCTGGATTTTGTATGAGTATCTCATGAACTAAAATTGAGAAACTAAATAAAAAGTAAGGTCAAAAGACAAGAGATGGAAGAATTGTTTCTTTCGTTATGCTTCTAGTAGTCTAATTATTTAAAAATGAACTAGCGGTTGACGCACACATTTTTACGGGTGTTTTTTAAAAAATTTCTTCTAAACAAATATTTCCTTTGTATAAATGACGGTATATATTTTAACATTTATCCTTATTAAATAATTTTTATTATGATATTTCTAAACACAATAAGTTTATAATATATATTGAGTATTTTTTTTTTTGACCCATTAACAGGATCACTTACATTTCTTATCATACATTTATCGTATTGGATTTATAAGAAAATGTCTGTAAGATAATATATTAACAGTTTAATTTAATATTTTATTTATATATTTTATAAATTTACTATTTTCGTTTAACAGTTTTAATTATTATAACTTTATATATCTGAAAATGATTATAACTTTATATTTCTGAAGATAAAGTACTGTAACCAATTAATTTAGTAGATTCGAGAGAATAACCCAAAATCCCTTATTTTCACTAATTATATTATTACAATAAAATTTATATATATTTATATATAACAAATATTTTATTTTTATAATAATAATCGAAAATGAGACACATAATTTCGGATAAGTAATCATATTATGATGTAGCGGGGTAATAAAAAATAGGAAAAGAGAGTTCATAAATATGTAGAATTATTATGGTAAAGACAATAAATGAAATTGTTAGAATTGGTTCAGAGGAATGGAAAAGTTGTAGTGAAATACTTAAAATATTGAAGTTCTATTTTGTATATATAAAGATGTCGTTTTAAAAGAGGCATCTTAGCACGTCTTTTACTAGGTTGAGATGCGTCAGATTTTTAAAAAATCATTCTATAGATTGGTCTATAGTGGATATTAGGGAGACCAATCGTATTTTGGTTTGGTATGATTGGGTTTTGGTTCGGGTTCAGTCGGGTATTTGGATTTATAAATTTCAGTCCTATTAGAGTATTATAAAAGTTTGGTTCAGATTTGTTTCAGGTTTACTAACATTTCTTAAAACCAGTTAAATCCAATATAATTTTGGGTTTCAGATATTAATCTTGTTTTTGGTTCCAAAATACTTTTTGTACTAAGTTAAACCCAAAACCTACTAAAATATCTAACCCGCACTTTCATTTTGAATGTTGTTGAGGTTTAAAGGAGAGGTCAAGAGTGCATTGTTCCAACGGTCATCCTCAAAAAAATTTATAGGAAATATTTGAGTCCTTAAAATTATTAATAATTAAAATGGTCAATAACAGTTCACAAATAAATAAAAGTACTATATAAGAAATATTAAAAATGATATATTTTGAAAAATATAATAATAAGTACGGAAATGTAGTATAAATAGTACAAAAGGTTAATAAACTATTTATAATTAGTGTAGAAAATGTAACGAGAAGTACTGAAATGTGATATAAATTTGTGGGATTGTTTAATATATATAATTGTTAAGACTAAAATGAAAAAAAAAATTGTATTTGGTAGAATGAATTGTGAACTTTTAAATTTGAGTGTTTACTCACCCTTTTCAAATTTGAGAAGATAAAAGTATATTGTAATGCAAAACCCCTCAAAAATGAAGGGATAAAGAGCTGTTGGATATGTTATAATCTATAAAAAGAAAAAACTACTACAAGATCCACATAAAAAAATTAAGAAAACTTGTCTACGACACTGTGTTTTAGAAAGGAAATGATCTAGAATTTGAGTACAATTTACTTCATTACATGGAATTGTATTCTGATATTTATCCGGAACCAAAGAACCGAAACAGAACCAAACCAAAAAACAAGGTTTTGTTCGGTTTGGATGCAATCAATTATATTAGTGGATTCTGTTTCTATAGAAACGAAAATTGGAACCAACCCGAGAACTGAATAGTTACCCGAAAATCTATAAGACAATATATATATATATATATATATATATATATATATATATATATATATATATATATATATATATATAAATACTAACTATATTTACTTTTAAGATAATCACATAATGTAAATAATATTTACAAGTCCAAATACCCAAAAATGAATTAATAGAATACTTTTTTTTATCTAAAAACTCAAAATTATCTGAATTATTCAAATTATTATCTTAAAATCCCAAAACAAATTGATATTAAATGTGAAAACCCCCGACCTATTTTAACTTTTAAACCAAATTAAATGAAAACCGCCAACCGAACCAGAACTTAATGGGATCTGATATTACTTCAGATATAAGCCGGTTCCCGACTTTGTTATCCAAACCAAACCAAAAAAAAAATTAACCGAACCAAAACCGAACTGAACTTTATAAATAACCTAAGAGATACCAAGCTTCTAGAAACGAAGAACCAAAGAACCAAAGAACCAAACTGGACTGAACCGAGAACTGAATGCCCACGGCTAGCTATGGTAACGAATTTTAAGATGGTTTGCGTTGATTGTTTGGTAATGTTTTCTAATAATCTTGAGAGATGTTTGTGAAGAGAGAGATGAAAATTAAGGATTTAAGAAATATGAAGTGGAAATTTCCTGTTTAGATTAAAACTTCATTTTATCAAAATGACATTGTTTAGTGACTTAACTTCTGTCAAACAAATTAACGAAAAATTAATTGGAGTGTTAAAAAGGTGTGGTCAACGATTTTTCAAGATTTTTTCTTATTTGACTTAGATTTCAGGAATTAGATGTCATGTTTGGGAGTTAATACTTATTTTGATTTATTTTTCAAAGTTAAAGATTAAAGGTCATTTTCTCTATTATATATTTGACTAAGTAATGAAGTCTAAGAATCTGGTCGAAAAGATGAATAAGGAAAGAACACTAATTAAGTGGTTGTCTAATGATTAATAACTCTAACGTGATAATATTTATTTATTGGGAGAATTGGAAAAATGGACTTTGAACTTTTATTTGTCCCTTTAGGATTTCTCATACTTTTGCAATTTTGGACATGTTTTACCCTTCGTTGATGGGAAAAATAGTAAACTTAACTTTAAAAATGTAAAAAAAAATATGAAAACTATTGGAAACATAAGTATGAAAATTTGGATGTTTAAATTTTTCTTAAGAAAAAGTGTGGAATCATATTTTATTTTGTCTTCTAACCTGAGTTAGAATAGACATTCTGGTAATCTACTTAATCTTGAAATCAGATACTATGTTTTATACATAGAAATATCATGGGTATATAACGTAAACTAAACTTCCTTGTACTATATATCTAAGCTAGAATGTGTTACGTTACAATCTAACAAGATTTCTTAAGTCTACCTCGAGATAGATAATGACATATAGCCTTAACTCTATGCCGTACCTTACGTAATTTTTGTGTCATAAACTTCTCTGCCTTTTACCTTACGTGATGCCTAAGGAAGAATAGGTTTCCCACGTATTCTACTGTGATCTAAGTCGGGTAGGATACGTATTCTAGGAAAATCCGAAAAATATGGAAACTTCCATATTCGGTTAGAGATGTTTCCTAAATCTTCCCTAAATATCCCAGAGAATATTTTCTCCCACGTTATTCTCCTCCTCCCACGACCCCCTTCATCGACCTATCTTCTCATCTTCTTCATCGACTTCTCTTCTCTCTCCTCACTATCAATACAACATGGTTCTAATCTATGTTAAATCTGGTGAATGGATGTCTAGTTGCAGTGATGAGTGGAGTTTCTGGTAGACAAAGAAAGGCGTGGTCAAATGATAACATTAGAAACTACTGCTTTCTTGAAGCAGCTCAAGATCATGGTGTGTGAGGATTATGGGGTGGAACCTAATGCCGTTAATGCCAAGTTCAGTTATGAGATGGTGAATTAAAGAGGGAATCCTCCAATTATTATCACCAATGATCGACAAGTATCTAATTTTGTGGGCTATGCGAAGAAGGGTTCGTCTACAACCTTGTGTGTCAAGTCTCTAGTAGTTGTGTAAATCAAAAGGAACGAGTCAATATCAATTTGAATAAGGCACCGTGTGATTCAAGTAATGTTGAGGATGAGGAAGTTCCTGAAATAAATCCAGCAGACTTTGTCAAACCGTCAAAGGAGTCTTGTGATAGAAGGAAGGATCATGTCGCTGCGGATGGTTGCGGTGATGCTGGTTTAAGGAGAGAAAATAAAGGAGATAGTGAAAACAATGGATATAGTGTAAAGGATGGTCGATATTGGAGAGGAGATTTCGTGAAGAAGGATCAAATTTTCAGAAGGAAAAGGGCTCTGAAGGCAACAATGGAAATTTGGACGATGAAGCATAATTTTGATTACACTGTTAACAAATCTACGAGAAAATGGTGGTATATTCGATGTAAGGATACATTGTGCAACTGGGATGTGCGTACGGAATGTCTGGATGGGTCTAAGTATTTCATGATCAACAAGTGCTAGGGGAGACATTCATGTGCTCCTTCGAAGAAAAGAAAATTCGGAAAAACAGCATCGGCAGGAACAATTGGGAGTCTCATACAGCATCGATTTGATGATGCCAATGATGGCCCAAAAGCAAATGAGATCGTTCAATTTATGAGATCGGAGCATAGTTGTGAGATCACTTATTGGCACGCTTGGGAAGTTCGTGAGTTTGCAATTGCAGCTGCTAGAGGTATACCAGATGACAGTTATGCTAGAATACCAAAATATTTGCATATGAGCAAAGAAGCTAATCCTGGTACGCATACTCACTATTAAAATACTGAGAAGGGGAGATTCATGTATCTATTTATGTCGTCTGGGCAATTAGTTAGAAGATTCTACAATGCAATACGTCGGGTGATTGTTGTAGATGGAACTTTTCTGAAAAATCAATACAAAGAAGTTCTACTTGTTGCTACTGCTGTTGATGGTAAATCTAATCTGTATCCGATTGCATTTGGAGTTGTTGATTCAGAGAATGACGATTCATGGGGGTGGTTCTTAAGACAGATGAAAGGGGTTGTTTCTGACTCCAAGGACATATCTTTTGTTTCCGATAGAAATGCATTGATCGCTAAAGCGATTGGGACTGACTGCCTTGGTGACCAATGTGGTTAAATTTACCCTCCATCAGCACACGGAATTTTCATTCACCACTTGCTGACCAATGTGGTTAAATTTTTTAAGGAGAAGGGGTTGACTGCCTTGGTCGAACAGCCTTCAAAGGCATATAGGTACCCTGAATTTCAGGAACGTATCACCGAAATTTTTGATATGAGTCCTGAGCTCGGAAGATATCTACATGAGGCTGATGTGCGCAAATGGGCTCGTTCTCTCTTCCCTGGATCCAGGTATGACATAAGGACCACAAACCCCGCATAGTCGATAAATTCAGTTCTGAGAATAATATCTGGTTATTCCTTTGCTGGATAGTATAAGAGAATTGTTGACTCGATGGTTCTACAAGCGTTGCCTGTTAAGCTCGAAGCATCTTGATCCTTTAACTGTTAAGGTGGAGAAAAAGATTGATAGGAGAATTGCGAAGGCAAAAGGATTTCAGGTTTACAAGGTTGACAACTTCAGATCGCTTGTGAAAGAAGACAAATATGATTGTCATGTTGATTTGGAAAGAAGAACATGCACATGTGGGAAGTACGATATAGGAAAAATACCTTGTCGACACGCCATTCCTCCAATTAATTCACGAGGTATGGAAGTACATGAACTTATTCCTGCAACTTGGGACCTATTTATGTTCGGTTTTGTCAGTATATAGACTCTAATGAATCTTCGTTTTTTTGACACAGGTATGGAAGTACACAGATTTACTGATGACGTATACACCACTACAACATGGAGAACTGCGTATGCAGAGTCCATTAATCCAATAGCAGTCCCAGAGTCTGACTGGAATGTCCCACTGAGGTCAATCTTGCAAAGGTTTTACCACCAGAGTCGAGAAAGAGTGCAGGTCGACCAGTAAAGAAAAGGTATGAAACAGTAGAAGACAAGATAAAATCTTCTCAAGGATCAAGAAAGAATAAAAAGCACAAGTGCAGCCGTTGTGGTAACGAAGGACACAAGAGAGGAACATGCGATTTACCCATTTAGCTTTGATGTCTGTTCTTCTTTCTCTGTTTGTTTTTCTTCTTATTTCGCTTGAGACAAATCGATAGTTGATCAAGAACCTATTTGACAATTTGGTATTTGTAACACTCTTGAGACAAATCAATCTATGTTAGTGACAATTTTGTTGTTCTACTAGATAATCACCAAGAAAGAACAAGAAACATAGTGTACCACTTATTTGATCTCAAAAATAAATCAGAAAAACAAATTGAGGCAGCCCATGACCATCATGCATAGGTAAAGTACATGAAAAATATCACCAAACAACACACAAACAAAGCTTTTATGATCCTTAATTTGCTAATGCATTTGATGGTCTTCTCTTGGCAACGTGCAACAGCATCTTCCATCTCTTCAACTCTACTCTCATGGCATTTCAGCATGGTCTCACAAGCTCTCATTGATCTCTGAAACTCAGAATTGTCAACGAGCAAGACGTCAAACAGTTCCTGGAAGTCTTCAATCTCCACAACAACTGACTTATCAGTCCATTTGAACAAGTAGGTTTTGTCCTTCATCATAAACATCCAACAAACAGGTAGATTAAAACGAAAACACGGTTATATGATTATACGACTAACCTTCTCAGATCCAATCGAACAACAATAGAATAATCTTCCCGGATTTTTAACTGTTCTCGAAGTGAAACGAGCCACTGCCTCACCGCAATTGCATCTTGTGGGAATTCTGCGTTGTTTGGCGAGTTGATCTCTTGAATTGGATGAATAATTGACCGAAGACATGATTGAGTCGATCTCCAATTTTTTCGCCGCTCTATTTCTCTCTATCGAGGAAGAATGAGGAAGAAAAGAAAGTAGGTCAAAAAATTAGGCAAAACGACGCCGTTTCATGCTTCTATAACTTGTACTATACCTAAGGCAGATCAGAAAAAACAAATTAACAAAAAAATCGACTAAATCATACTACTAAACATTTGTAGACTAATAATATACAAAATTAGTGACCAATGTAAATAATTAGTGAATAAATATGGGGTTTGGTTTGGCCTTCGGTTAGGATCCATTGTATATTTAGAGTATGTTTGGGGTTTTGTCTTGACCTTGGTTAGTGTTAAGAGTTTGTTTAGGGGTTGTTTAGGGGTTATGGTTTAGAGTTTGTTTAGGGTGTGTTTTGGGGTTATCGTTTGGGGTTTGTTTAGGGTTAAGGCTAAATTTAGGGTTAAGGCTAAATTTAGGGTATAGGATTTATTTAGGGATTAGGGTTTGTTTAGTGGTTGTTGCAGAAAATCAAACTAGACAAACCAAAAAAAAACCTAAGAAAACCAAAGGTAGAATTTTCACATAATTCGTAGAAAAGCAAATGTAGACACATTTACTAAAAAAACATAAAAAAGCTAGAGTTTTGCCACATAATTCCTAGAGATAGCAAACCACTAATTAGACACATAATCAGTCTTCTTTGAGGTCAAAGACTTCAGACCTCTCCCATGGTGAAGGCACATATCGAGCCATAACCTCAGCGAAAATGGGATCGTGTGCAGCCTCCCATAATTCCACACCAATCTTCTGTCTGCAATCCTGGATGATTTCGTCATCCACTAAGCTGACGTCGAGACCAAGCAGATGGCATTCCAAGTGTTTGACTGCGTATGCACCGAAATCACAGCAAGACTTGTTCAATCTCTTCTTCATAGGGACATCCACGATTGAATATGCTGACAGGTGTAGCTTCCTCTGTCTTTCAGGTGGTGCAACAGCCTTTACTATCCTAGGAATCATAGAAGCAAACTTCTTATCGTATTGCCTATTCTTTCCCCCACCGCAACCAAAGGCTTCCACTTTATTTCAATGATGTTGACGCAGACAGCAATCCAGTGATTACCTGCCATTGACATTACTAAATTTGTAAATGAGGAAATGTAAACTAAGACGTGTAGAGGAGCTAATGATTACCATTTAGAAACAAAGGAAAGTAGAGACGATCAACATCGACGCCCCAAACTTGATCAGTCCGCCCATGAGATAGAAGCTCTCCTCTCCCGTAACCAAGAAGAAAATCAGGCAATTGATAGGATTTTTTGTCAGGCGAAAACACTTTGAATGCAGCGTCGAGTTGGAGGCAGAACATAGCAGACATGAAAGCAACACGGGTTGGGATCCAACGCTTCAAAGTTGTGTTCACTCGCCATATAAACATATAAGCATCCATTTCCTGATATTCACAGTGAAAAACTAAGTAGCAACAGAGATATATCCACCAAATTAGTAAAAGAAATCATTACCTTGTTTCCAAGCCATTTCCCAGCACATACTATCCTTGTAGCTACAGTCAAATTCAAGTATGTATGACCAATTTGCAAAGGTATAGGATTCATAGACCGTTCTGTGAATCTGTTCCATAATTCTTCGGAGAAATAATACAGTGACGACTGCGGAGAACCATTTTGTGGTAATGCTGTATCGCTAAGCTGAAGTTCTTTGACTTTTCTTTACCGCGCGTGTGGACCTCCTCAACGATGCCTGCTGGCTCGTCGATGTCTTAGTCGGAGAAGGCGGCTCTCCATGCTCAACCTCAACGCTTGCTTCCTTACGTGAATCTTTAAGCTCTGCCTTCATTTGCTCAAATGTCTCAGCCAGTTGTTTATGTAGCCACTCTTACATTGAAGAGAATTTCTGCTCAAACAACTATGTCACAAAAGCCTTCATGTCTTAAAAGGGGGCTTGCTTTGGTCTACTAGAGAGAACCTTATGCTTCCTTTTCTCCATACCACAATCCGGAAGCCTCTTCTTACCCTTCTTTGATGTAGCGCCTAGGTTCTTTGATCCTTTTGGAGTCTTAAAGCTTTCATCACTCTCAGCTGCTTCAACATTCACATGTGCTTCAACATTCACAGCTGCTTCGTCAACAAGATCTAAAGAATCCTCTAGAGTTTCTTCGACATCCCAAATATGCCCACTGAAATCATGCTTACTCTTTATCAACTCCATCAGAACTTTGATTCTATCATCCTCCACATCATCATCTCTGCGAAAAAGCATGATTTTCGATTACAACCATATTCCCTCTCCATGAGATGTATGGATACATGTCATCCTACACAAGAAAGGGAAAGAAAGTTAGATCCTAGAAATTCATTTCAAACCAGATGAGTGATCTTAAATAGAGATAATTACCTCGGGTGTTAAAATTTCCTCCAACCGAATGATCTCGTCATATGACACCTTTGCAGCTCCCATCAGGTTTATGCATCTAGGACCATTCGTAAAAACTTTGTCCAGTTTTTTAAAACAAAGCTTTCCAATCTTTGGTACAGCTTCCATTGCCCAAATCTGCAAGGCGTAGGAGAATCCATCTAACACATAGCTAGTAGTGTTGTCAGTTTGTAACGGTTTTTGGCTACTAACTCGCAGAGAAGGTCATAAGCAGCAACTCCCCAAGGATACTTTCGAACCTTCTCAAGATCCATGACCACCGTGATGTATTTGAGGGGGATATTGGCCTTCTCATCTCTCGCTAAAACCACACAAAGAATGATGGCCAGGTAGATCAGTCGTATGCGATCTGCATTCTTCCACTTCTTAACAGCTTCCTTGTCCTTATTCCACAAGTCGAAGAGTGTAATTGTTTCATCTTTTCTCCTCAACACCCTGCTCCAGAAACCACCATCATATTTCCAGTCTTCGAACTTCTTAAGTGCGATACTAGTATTGCACTCAAACCCGGTTACTGCCGTGTAGTGAAAATCGAAGTGGTCTCCTCACAAAGACAAACCAAAGCTCGTGCAACTTGTAAGGCAGAAGCTCTCTGCACAAGAAGCTGTGTACCACTCTCGCGGAGTACCCAAGACCATTGTCATGAAGCTTAAAAGTCTGAGAAAAAAAACGGATCTTTCTTCACAGCATCCAACTCCTTTGGCAGCCACTTTGTGAACTTTTTGATATTGTAGTCGATCTTGCAGTTGTTATTGATCTGAGTCACTTGGGGCTCCTCGCCCTCCTTAAAAAGCCTCTTTGGTAACTCCTCAGACATATTTAGAAGCCATGAAAACATTGTTAGTTCAACATGTTAAAGTATCAATATCATCACACAAATAATTAGAGAAAAATAAAGCATGTCTAGAATCAAAGAAAAAACGATTGTAATGAGAGCACAAACGAAGAAAGAACATATATTAGAACACATGTTCCAATCAGACAACAACTACTCTAATATTACAAACACAATCGAAGAAAAAATACTCTACATTACAATCGGACAACAAAGCTACATGAAAACATACACAATCGGACAAAAACAACTCTAAAATTACAAGACCCTAATTCCCCCCCCCCCCCTTCCAAAACCCTTAAGCGATACTCTATAAATACAAATCAAAAACTTTAACATGCAAAGACTTAATCATGGTGTATAAGATGATTAACAAACCCATGAAAGAAATTTACTTCAAGAAACATGACAAATCGGTTTTTAAAAATCTAGGTTTAAGAATGAGGAAGAGAAGTAATTGAGTACCTAATGTTAAGAAATGTGAGATTTTGACGAAATTGATGGAAGAATACTTGGATCTGGAATTGACCCGTCCGATGAAACTAGTTGAGGAAGAGCTCTTCGATTTCGTTGTTTCTTTGGTGAGATCGAAGAGGAAGATGACGAAAAAAAGTTTAGATACTAGGGCATATGAAGAGCTCGGCGGAGAAGAGAAGAGTTGATGAAGAACTCTAAATCGCCATGGAAGGAGGAAGAGCTTGGCGGAGAAGACGATGAGAAAAAAAGTGAATTAGGTTTGAATCACCGTGTGTCTTTCTTTTTGTCTTTTGTTTTTTTTTATATTTTACTATTTTAACATTTAAAATTAATTACAAAAATTAGAATTAATAATTATAATTCAACTTAATTGATAATTCAAGGGTACTATGGTATTTACAGGGATTCAAAATCCTAAATCTTATAGAAATCCTATTGATGCAATTCAGAGATGAAAGTGTCTTTATTTCCTAATTTTCTCTTATTTATTTACATGAACAGGTCAAATGTACTCAATCTACAAATAAAAGACTACCTGTTTGGCTAAACCCATATCTAAACACATTCTATTTAAAAAGATTGTATAAAACAAGTATATATTGGCTCTATACCTCATCGACACACAAGCACTATCAACTAAATTCCTATGATTTCTAATTTGCTTAATCAAAAGGAATCTAAAATGATGAGAACTGCTTTTTTGTATTACGGTTCTTGTTTTCGCAATTATTTTTCATATCCGAATGCTCAACCAACAGATCCTCAAGGGTGTCAAAACGCATTTAGGAACATTACAGAAGGATGCCGCCAACATCTAAGAGAAATTTTTCATTTTCGTTTTGGTGGACTCAAGAAAGCAGCATTATATATATATACTAGTGGTTAATCCGCCCTACGGGCGGGTATGCAAATAAACAAAAAGTATAAATATATTGAAATTTTAAATGATTTTTTTCATAATTTTATTTATTTTTAGTTATTAATTTTACAGTCTGATTACAACTTTTACTATTTTTTTATTATTCTTTTTCGAAATACTATATTTGTTTTACCATTTAATATATTGATATAAATATAGTTATTTTACTTTTTTCTTGACATTTGTGTTTTTTAACTTTGTATTAAGTAGAATGCTTTTCAAAATTATATTAGACTGTGTTCAGTAAGAAAATCATGCATTATTTTCCTTTTATACTCCCACAGTCCTAAAATGTTGGACATTTAAACCAATTTTGATGTTTCATTTTTGACAACTTGATGTTTCAACATGTAACATGTTTTTATTTTTATTTTAAGATATAATTTAATTTTATCAAAGATTATATAACCAATTATATTTTATAGTATATTTTGTAATTTATTGAGTGATTTTTATCTATATTTGAAGTGTTACTTTTATATCTGGTTTAACATTAAAATAATATTATAGGACGGAGAAAAATTTTTTGTTTTCCAAATTCTATGACATTTTTTATTTTATAGAACTTCTCTTAAAGTTACTATCTTATACATACAAAAGTGGCTGATTCATTATAACAAATAATTATGTAAAATTAGATAAGCAGCATGAAAATCTCATAGTAACTCGTACTATTTATAAATGTACATGTTTGATAACATGCTATTATATTTGAAGACCAAGTAAATGATATTATTTGAATAAATAATTAGGGTTCCCAAAATAATGATATTGATTATTTTTTAATTTATATTTTTAAGTATTTTATTATATAAACAATAAATTTTCTATAATTTGGATTAAATTACATCGAATCATCTAGATTTAATACAAATATACCAATATGATTAAACTTATTAATTCTGTCTGTTTAGATAGATTCCATGAAGAGAATAAACGCTTCACCACTAAATTAAATAAGATGAAGATGATAATAGGCTATTATTAATAGCATTCAACATTTATTGCAATCCTATATATACAATGATGATGCTATTTATTATAGAATTTATGTCTTCCTATATTTTGTTTAAGAAAATTTAAAATATTAAAAAGATATTGATATAACTAATTTTATAAATATTTATTTGTTACGAAATTGGGTTAATTTTTTATTTATGATTTCGAAATTACAATAATTTTGGGCTCATTAAACAAAAAAAATGTTTTTTTGTTATGCATAAAATGAATTATATTAGCTAAAGGAAATGGCTTTTGGAAATTTCATTTTGTTTCCATAGCTAATGTAAACTGCGAAGCATAACAAAATGCATCACTTGGCTGAGTGAACTAAGAATTCACAAAACATAATTAAATGCAGAAGTACACAATTCATCATCCTTCCACACGAATGAGTAATGAGTTTTGTTTTTTTTTGGCAAACAATGAGTAATGAGTTGCACTTTGCTCTCCCTCTTGTGTTTCTGTCAATTCTTGTATTTCTGTCAAGTCCTAGTCACGCTGAGAATTAAAAGTTTCTATAGTTGGTTCAGATTGGAAATCCATCTCTGCAAAACAATGGAATAAAACCATCAGAACTATAAAAAAAAAAAAGAAGCTCTCGCTTAAATAAATGAAACCCATAATGAGGTTGAGCTCCTTCATCAGAACTATTACCCATTGTTTTTTGCCGTATGTTATAGTTTCTTTACAATAAACAAAACTATAGCTTCGTAAACAAAAGCTCTCGCTTAGGATGAATCATGACCATTGTTTTGTCCCGTTAAGCAAAGCAGTACTGGTTTCTTCTAACTCTACCTAATAAGGCCACAGTTCAGTTAATCAATCGACTCCAAAGCAAATAACAGTGCTGCCAATTAACAGTTCTGCCGAATTTAAAAAGAAACTCCATATTTTTTTCAGCAAGAAACATGAACAACATGACTGAATTAATGAAGTAAAGGAGATAGACATTGGAAAAACAGAGGAAAATATTGAGACTTAAAATGAAGAAATCTCTTCAAGCTTCAATCAACGATAAACATCCCTAATTGTAACAACAACAACATCGTCAAACGTACTAATTACATAATTAAATGAATGAAACAATTAGATGTACATTACCAGCCCAAAAAGGAGGCACACCACAAAGCAAGATGAATAGAATAATCTCTGCACTCAAATATCCATCTCCTTTCCGTAACTTTGTCTTGATACTTGAAGATGAACATATCACTTCCTTCTGTACGACTGGATGATTAGAGGCGGTTCAAAAGAAACTCTTAGAATCATAGCAAATGGGAAGATTAAACTGAAAGAATTTCACAGAGAAAAACTCACATATTTATATCTGTAGAATCACACAATGGAAGGAAGGAGGGGATGCATTGAATGAGAAATGGGTGTTAATGAGAGGTTAATGACAGTTCGTCGCTGGCCGGTGAGAAGGACTCCAATCGATACAACATAGACGGATTTTCACACGCAGTAGTGTCTAGAGGTTCTCTGTCCTTCGGCAGCGATTCATTACAGAATTTTTTTCACCGACTATTGGAAGGATTAAAGATGACAGAAACATTAAAAATGTAACAAAAAAAAATCTAGGAACAGAACAAACCTGGGAATCAAGTAGCAACATATCGACTCCCATGGGTTCACCACCGTGTCGTCTTCAAATCGGAAAGAAAAATTGTAGCTGTAGCCATTCTACTCAAAATTACATTACTGGTTTTTGAAAACGGAATAAGGAGATGGTTCTCATTGCTTGTAAGCCTACCTTTTTATAGTCGCAATTACACGGCCTTCAGATCGCATTCAAGAGATATCATGGGGTATGGATTTAAGAAAGGCTTTAAGAGGGTTAATTTGTAACTGATAGCTCATTGAATTGATAAGGAAGAAGATGAAACAACGCTCTTAGAACTAAGGTTATTCCTCTATCTCGAATAGTTGAGAAGAACACGGGTTCAACCCCAATAGCAAAACGCCAGTTAAGCCGCGTTTAGACTTGGAGATTACTGAAGACGGGCTGGGTCAGTTGAGAGAAAATGAAAAAGGAACAAAACCCATATGTCGACCAAGCATAATGAAACGCAGCGGATCACTAAAGAGGACAAGTGTCAGCACCATATTAACCCATTTACTGATGTGGCTCTTTAAGATAAGAGAATCTTGTTCTTTATATTATTAGATATATATATATATATATGATTATTTTTTTCATCAGAATATTAATTCAAAGCTTCGGCAGGATCACAAAATTTTAAATACCAGATAGAACAGTAAATAAAAAACCAATAAATATATACAATTGAAATTCTATAAATTAATACTCTATAAATTAATAAAAACCTTAAATTAATAAATTTTTCCAGTCTCAAGTTAGACTGATTCAAAATATGACACAAATCGATAAAATAATAAGATAATAACTTTGAATGAAATCCTTTGTAAATATATGGTCTCATTAAAATATAAATTAATAATATATATATATATATACATTTTATATAAGTACAAATCAACCATTATATTTTTTGTTTTACATTCACAATGGAATTATCTTTATATTTCTTAATACTAAATATATTTTGATGAGATTTAGTAAAATTGTATTTAAAACTACATTTAAATTCTCTGACACATATTTTATGCACACCAAATAATATAATAAAAATTATATAAATGCCGTATTTCAAAAAGTTAATTAGTTTATATACATTAAAATCAAATATTTTTCAGATTTATAAAAACAATATCTCAAAAAAATAAAGTTCTAAAAAAGAAATTTTTGTAAATTAATAAATCTAAAAATTAATAAAATATTAAAGTTCCAACATTATTAATTTTTAAATTTTTTTTATGTTTAGAAAAGGGGAAATGTTTGTCCTGCTTTTCGACAAGTGACGAGATTCACGAGTGGCATAAAATTAGCCCATGATATTATTGGCAGATTCAATTATTTTCGTACATGAGCCAGTCCGACAACTTTGATTAAGGAACTAATCATATGGTATAGTATAATAAATCAACCATTCTTATTTTTTTACTTCACATTATGCAACATACAATTTAGAATACAAAAGTTACTTTTGCAGTTTATTTTTTACTTCACATCGATTTCACTCCACGCAAGGCGCGGATCCGATCCTAATATATATATATATATATAAAAAAAGCTGTATGTGGAAAGATCTAAAAAAGAGCCATCTCAGAATTCTTTCACCGGATTGAGTCACGTCAGCTTTTTTTATTAAAAAAATACTCTATAGATTGGTCTACGGTGGGTATTCGGGAGACCAATCGTATTTTGGTATGAGTTCAATTGGGTTTTTGTTCGGGTTCAATTGGTTTTTCGGATTTATGAATTTCAGACCTATTCAGGTATTATAAAAGTTTAGTTCAGATTCAGTTTGTGTTTAGTAACATTTCTTTAAAACAGTTAAATCCAAAATAGTTTTGCGTTTCAGCTCTTAATCAGATTTTTGGTTCCAAAATAATCTTTGTACTTAGTTAAACCTGAAACCTAAAAAAGATCTAGTGAAATAACGATCCAAAAAAATGAAATGAGAAATTTTGTTGTCATGATTCTTGTAGGTTCTAGTGTAATTTTTGAAAAAATAAATTAGAAAGTTTAGACAATGAAATTATAGAACAAACACACAAAATGTTTATAAACATATAATATCTAATAAATGCAAAGTCAAAACACATTGAATCCGATAAACTCGACTATATAGAAGAACAAAGAATACCAAATTATTTTAAACTATGTATCTGATTTAATTATTTATGTAATAGATATTTATTTTGGGTATTTAATTAAATCTTATAGTATTTTAGATGTATATATATATATATATTCAGGATTGAGATAAGGTTTCGATTCATATAACACCCATAACCCAACATACCTTTAAACAAATCCTATTCGCTATTTATGTTGGGTTTGGTTCGATTCGGATTCATCGGTTCAAATTTTTGAACTTGGTTTACCCACCCCTAGATTTGTCAGTTTTGTAGGTTTTGTATTAATAGTTAACCCAACACATGTATTAGAAAATTATAAACATTGGTCTGGGACCTACTATATTTTAATAGACACGCTTACATATTGGATAGCCATAAAATAAGCTTGAGTTAGTTAAATACAATGTTCAAAACATCGTTAGGCGGTAACTAGGTGATCTATAGAGGACTAGCGAATAGACAGATAATTTGGAGAGTGAGGCCAATGTCTTAACGAAAATTGGATTATTTTATATATGTTTTACGTTTAGATGAGATATTTTAATTTTATAGTTTAATTATAATAGTACTGTGATGAATGAAAAAACTAGATATACAACACAAAAAGAAATTAGACAATTTGTGGATTAATTTATAATAACAATATTGCTTAATTTAACATATTTAGATTTATTTAGATTCCTTTTAACCAATTTTAATCGATTTTAACCGATTTAAAACTTTTTAAACCGACTTAAAGCAGTATAAATCAAATTTTAGAAAAATCATTTCGGCTAAGGCTGAGTTCCTGCCTAGGTGGGCGCGCCACCTGGCCGATTTTTAGAACCTTGGTTAAATAGCAGTGATATTATTTGATAATTTTAATTTCACTATTACCCCTATATTTTTCCTGATTAATATATGTTTAAAACATGGTGTAAATTGGGATTCATAATTTCTAGAACCAATTTTATATAATTTTAAAATCATAAAATCAATAATATTTGATTTAGTTTGAATTTTCAAGTCTAATACAAAAATCTCTAACAAGCACTTTCATTTTGAATGTGGTTCAGCTTTAAAATGAGAGATTAAGAGTATCTTGTTCCAACGGTCACCCTCAATCCGCAAATGTTTTCAGAGAATTTGTTATTTATATTTGAGTCCTCAACATTATTATTAATTAAAAATGGTCAATAAAATTTCACAAATAAGTAAAACTACTATATGAGTAATATTAATATGATTTATTTGAAAAATATAATAATAAGTACTGAAATGTAGTATAAATAGTACAAAAAGGTTAATAAAATATTTATAATTAAAGTAGAAAATGTTACGAAATGTACTGAAATGTGATATAAATTAGTGGGATTGTTTAATATATATAATTGTTAAGATTAAATTGAAAAAAAAATACTATTTGGTAAAATGAATTGTGCAATTTTACATTTGAGAGTGTTTATTTACCATTTGAAAATTTGAGATGACAAGTATCTATTAATAATTCAGTTGTGACTCATAAGGAGATGACACATCAGCACCCACCTTTATGACACATCAGCCAAGCAAATATATCTTTTAGTTAGACTATCAACAATGGTTTTCACTTTCAATACCCTCCACGTCTTTTCTCTTTCTTCAACATCATCTTTTCTCTCTTCTACTAATTAATTCGACACCCACTCCATTTTTCTATTCTACAATGGTTTGTTGAAAAAAAATTCAACATTTTTTCCTATAATTTTTTTCTTTCACAGTTTTCGCTTTCTTATATGTTTTTTTCATTGCATATTGAAACTTATTGATTAAAATTAAATTACAATGGTTAGGAATTATAATTATTGATTAAAACTAAATAACATTAGTCAATAGTTAGGATTCATTTCATTAGATTAAAGAGAAATTAAAAGACAAGAGTTTAATGGAGTCTAATAGAAAATTTATAGTACAAATAGATGAATTATTTTTCTGTGTTCAAATCAAATGAAACAAGTCTATATTTACAGAGTTTGAAAAATGATAAATTTTGATGTAAAATTCAATTTTAGAAAATAAAAGTTTGAAATTTATCTCAAATAATTCGGATGAAAAAACAAACTAGAAATCTTTATGACCAATAATTTAATGACAAGTGATTATTGAGGACTCCACTTTATGGATTCGACATTGTTGAATTCTTTCAACTATGTTTAATACACCTAGGATTCAACTTGTTTTTTAATAGACCGTTGTACTCTTTCAACTATTGAAATTTTTATTCAATAAGCCATTGTAGATAGTCTTAAGGGTTTTTTCATACTTTTCGATGAATTTACTTGGTCAATTTTATTAATCCACATAATTAAGACAACATCACTGATTCGTAAGGATTTTTAAATAGCACACATTTGTCTTTATTATGTAACTGTAGTCAACATAATTTAATTTGCAATCTATTTCTTGTATTATGTTTTCAAAGAGTTCATATCTCATTTGTTATTTTATATAATTCGATTCTTCCTCAGTCATACCAAATTATTAATTTGCAGAATCTAAAGTCTTCTGAAGGCGAGTGTTTTCAAATTAAACACATGTTTCACTATGCCACAAAAACCTTGCCATCCATCATTGTTTTCTTCTTATCTTAATTCATTGTTTCCTTCGAACATGTTGACTACTATGGTTTCCCTCTCCATCTATTCTCCTGAATCTGATTTTGTTGAAACTCTTACAGAGAAAGGAAGCTTTCTCCTCCTCTCAATAGGCGAAGAGGACATAGTGAAGCAAAATAGAGATTGTAAGCTACAAGCGTTCCTAACCTCATACCAATGACGGAGATTGTTTAGTTTCTTCTCGATTATTGTTTTTCTTTAATTAACATCTGAGTTCAGATATCATTATGGAGTTCTTGTGATTATGAATGTAAAAGACATACTTAACTAAAATGTGTTTCATTGTAAGATTCTTACTCTCGTCTCTTGAATTGGTTTTGATCTCAAATAAGTTAAAATTGGTTTATTTTCCTGAAAATTTTTAAGGAGGAAAATAGCATCAATTACAAAATAGATTCAAATTTAATATTTTCAACAAAGACTAATCCGAACAATTATATATGTATATCAAATAGGTCCATCAATATCAAACACCAAAGTAGATTAAAGCTTCATAAAATTTGGAGAAAAAAAACCCACGCATTTGCGTTGGTCTTCTTCACCTAGTATATTGTACTGAAAAACCCCTCAAAAATGATGGGATAAAGATCTGTTGGATGTGTTATAAGATATCAAAATCAAAAACACCTACTAAATCTACAGATCCACATAAACAAAATTAAGTAAACTTGTTTACAACATGGAACAGAAGAATTGAACCAAACTTCATTACATGGAATTGTATTTTGATATTTATCGGGAACCGAAGAATCGAACCGAACCAAAACACGATCGAGGTTGGTTTTGATCCTATTAATTATACTAGTGGATCCTATATCTCTAGATCCAAAAATCAGGACCAAACCGAGAACCGAATGGGTGCCGAAATATATAAAATATATTTTTTATATTTATAAATTTCAACCATATTTAGTTTAAAATAATATAAAATAATATTTACAAGTTAAATACCCAAAAATGAATTATTAAAATAATTTTTATCGAAAGTACTTAAAATTATCTGAATTATCCACAATTTTCTCTGAAAACCCAAAAAATTTGATATTTAATGTGAAAAACCCTGACATCTTTTAAATTTTTAACCCAAATTAACCGAAAACCGCAACCGAACCAGAAATGAATGAGATCCGATATTACTTGGGCTATAAGCCTGTTCCGACTTTGTTATCCGAACTGAACTAAAATAGAAATAATCGAACCAAAACTGAAACGAACTTTCTAAATAACCTAACATATCCTAAACTTCTAGAACCGAGAACTGAATGCCCACGGCTAGCTATGGTAATGAATTTTAAGATGGTTTGCGTTGATTTTTTTATAATGTTTGGTAACGATCTTAAGAGATGTTTGTGAAGAGAGAGGTGAAAATTAGGGATTTAGAAAAGATGAATTGGAACTTTTCGTGTTTAGATTATGTTTTTCGTGTTATCAAAATGACAGTGTATTTTTACTTAACTAAGAAATTAACGGAATATTAATTAGAGTGTTAAAAATACTTGGTCAACGATTGTTCAAGATTTTTTCTTGTTTGACTAAGAGTTCGGAATTAAATGGCCTGTTCTGGAGTTAAAAGTTTTTTGGGAAAATTGTTTTTTTGGGCCAAAAAATGGTATCTATGTCCCATTAGGCTAATCTTATATAGTTTATGTTCCATTAGGTTAACTATTTTAATAATAACAATAATACCCTTAATCTCAATTATAAATTCGAAATTACAATTAACAAAATAATTGATAAATATGGGAATATAAATAAAAAATCGTTTGCCCAAAAAAAAAATCAATGGAATATAGAAGATGGCGTGAGAAGAAGATTAAACGTCTTTTGTGTGTTTTTTTTAAATCGATTTTTTATTATATGGAATCAAAATATATCAAAATATTTTTTTCCATATTTTCATAACTAATTATCCTTATCTGTAGAATTCAGTAAATCTGTAGAAATCGGTTTCTACAGGTTTTTAGATTATAGCAATGTGTAGAAACACAGTTTCTACAAATTTTAGATTTATAGTAATGTGTAGATTTCGAGTTCTACAGGTTTTAGATTTTTTTGTAAAGTGTAGATTTCGATTTCTACTGATTTTAGAGTTATAGATTAGGCGCGGATCGTATATTCTAAATATATTTAGAGTACTATTATTTACGTAGATCACGTATTCAAAACGTAGTAGATTCAATGAAAAAAGTGGATTTCATTTTCTACTTTGTAGAATGTCAATTCTATTTTTTCTAGAACAGAAAATGAAATAATGATTTAAACATTTTTAAAACTGGAAAAAATATCACTAACTTGATATAGGTATTTCATCACTAGTTATTATTTTTTCAAATTATTTTTGTTTGTAAAACTATTTATTTAATTTATTTTCTAAAAAAGTAAAAGGTATTAGAGGAAAAAAAGGTACAAAATAGAAATTAGTCTAATGGGACATAGATACCATTTTTTGGCCCAAAAAAACAATTTTCCCAAGTTTTTTTTTATTTATTTTTGAAAGTTTAGGATTACAAGTCATTTTTCTCGTTTATATAGCTGACTAAGTAATGAAGTAAGGATCTGGTCAAAAAGATGAATAAGGAAAGAATACTAATTAAGTTAGCTAAGATGAATACTAAATGATTGTATAAAACAAGCATAAATTGGCTCTATCATCATCATCATCGACACACAAGCACTATCAACTATATTCTTTTGATTTCTAATTTGCTTAATCAAAGCGAATCTAAGATGATGAGAACTGCTTTTTTTGACTATGGTTCTTGTTTTCGCAATGACTTTGTCATATCCTAATGCTCAACCGACAGATCCTCAAGGGTGTCAAAACGCATTTAGGAATACTACAGAAGAATGCCGCCAACACCTTTGAGAAATTTTTCATTTTCATTTCGGATTCGGTGCGCTCAAGAAAGAATGTTGTGGAACTTTCTAATGTTACAGATTTGTTTTGGCCAGTGATCTTCCCGAGCATGCCTTACATTTGTTTGATGTTGAAGTCTATTTGCACAAAGCCAAACTTACATTGAAGTTTTGAGTCTTGTATTTGTCTGATATTTCAAAAAGTGAAAGTAAAATATTATCTACTAGGATAATTTATTTATTAATACATATGTTTTGCTTATAATACCATTTATATATTACTAGATTTTAATCCTATCATGCTCGTAAACTTTTTGTTCAAATATAAAAATTAAATTGAACAATATGTTACAAATACCATTTTCTAATTTTACTAAATTGGTAGAGAAAATCTAAGTTTTTGAGACGGCAAATTTATCTAGAGTGTATCAATTTTAAAAGTAATTCTCGATACAAATGCTGGAATATACGCATGTAGAAACTTCCAATTTAAATTTTATCTGTTATGTTTTTATGAAAATTTTTTGCGATATCACTTTATTATTTCTAATTTTATTTTTGAAAACTAACATATATGAAATTGTTAAAAATATATATACTTACACTTCTAATATGAAAAACCGAACTAATACAATGAATACAATTAATTTGATTCGGTTGAATGAGAATTAAAATAGTTGTACTTTAATTTGAAAGAGTATATGTAACACAATAGATAAACCGCTTAAAATACCACAAGTTGGCTACCACTTTTCAAAAATGCAATCAGTCAAAATTAACATAACATTTGGTATCCAAAATCATATGTATAATTTTAATAACATAATATTATGTAAAGTAAATCATACATATTAATTAAAATATAAATTACAAAATTATACAAAATTAAAATAAAATATAATAATTTATTATAATGTATTCACTTTATAAATATTTATATCCGTGCATGAGCACGAAAAAATCACCTAGTCTTATATAAACTCGATCACCTTATATATATCCACCTCATATCTTATATCTCTATTTCCATTCAGAAATCATAGAAAAAATGGAGACAAACTTATTAAAGAAGTCAAACATCATTATTTTTCTAACAAATCTGTTGAGATTTTAGAGGCTTAGTAGCCTATTCTCAATGTATTTTTTATGGCATATTTTAATTATCCCAGTTTTGTTTATATAATAAGTTATTACACTTCTAACATGTCCAAAATATATGTGTAAAAATTATTTTTTATTAAAATATTGAGAAATTTCCTAGGATATACCTAAAATTTTTTTGTTACAATATAGTCTCTAAGGATCAAATGACAAAAATGTTTCATTAAAGAGGTAAATATACACTTATACCCTAAGGGTTAACTAATTTAGAGTTAAGGGTGTGATTTTGGGATTGGGGTTTAGGATTTATATAAAGTAAAAATACTAAAATTTTAAAGATAAATATTTTTAAAATAGTTTCAAAAATGTTTAAATTTCAAAAAGAAAATTTGAAAAAAATCTAAAAGCTAAATAAATTTATTAAAAATATATTTTACTTTTATTTCATATTTCTATTTATATATCTAGGGTATAATGGTATTTTTTTGCCTCTTATATGAAATATTTTGGTAATTTTGATCCTTAGAAGCTATATTTGTGACAAAAACTAAAAAAATGTATAATTGAGAGAATTAACATATTTGTAACTTGTTTTAAATTTACCCCAAAAATCGTCAAACTAATAATATGTTTAAATCATACAATAAAATATGAAAGAAATGTTAGTATAAATTTGACCCGACACGTTATATTAATACATAGATCCAATTACTTTTTGTACAATTATTTAACACGATATCTATCGCAATACATGGTATCAACAATAAACTAAAGTAGTGCAAGTGCAAGTGCAATCATTAAATTATATGTTTCAAAATGTTTATATATCTATCGTAAAACAATCACCCGCACGTAAAACTCTAGTTACAATTAAAATTTGATAATAAGTTGTTTTCAAAAGTAACAAAACAATTTTAATTTTTGTAATTTGTTGAAACTAAGTGATGTTTTCTACGTTTATAGACTTGTTAGTTGTTAATTAGTCCTAACTTATTTGTGTTTCTCTCTTCTTAACAACCATTTTTTAATCATGCCATCAAGCTTTCGTTAATGAATTTTTTTTTCAATTCATATTTGTGAACGTAAATATATATTTTTGAGTCACAAATAAGTATTTGGATAATTGAAACCCAACCCGAATTTAAAAGGGGTTCAACCGGTTTCTATTTTTTTTTTGTCAGCCAACCGGTTTCTAATATGTTACCATATTCGAACTAAATCTGAGTAAACCCAAACCGACACCAAACCAAAATTTTTTAATATCATAATGAGACTATATTTTTGCTCCATAAAAACTCAAATCTTAATTGACCCCGAACTAAAACAGATTGAACATCCAAACGCGTACTTTTAATTAGTTTTATATTGTTATAAATATTATGTAGTTTCGTTTTTTGAATAGCTTTATTTTTCTTGTTTCAAAAATAATATAGACACATTTATTTTTGAACATTTTCACGTAATTTTTACAATATCTAACGAATTAGGGCATTTAAGAAAATATGTGTATTTTTTTATTTTATATTACTTCCATATTAGAATGATTGATGTTTTAGATTTGGTTTTTGTTTTTAAAAGTATGATATGGTGTTTTAAGTATAACCTATTCATTTCTTTTCAAAATTAGAATGTAAAAATATGAGTAGTGAAATTTTGTTAAACTCACATATGAAACTAAATAATTAGCTAAATATTAAACGAACATAAGCACAAAACAAGAACAGAAAACAAACAACAACAAACCTTTTTAAAACATATACTTGGGTTGGGTTTCCCGTAAAATTAAGAAACCCACAATAAAATAGAATATATATATATATATATTAAAAGAGAAGCATTACAATATTAGAGGCATGACACATGTCGTTATGAAAATCATTCTTGAGAATCCTTAGAAAAGTAGGTTGATCCACCAAATATAAATTATAGTTTTCAATAATCTGATCATAAAATCTTTTATTAATCTTAAAAGTTATTATTTATTCTTTCCTTAAATAAAAGTTACGGAATTACCAAATTTGATTAAAAAATATATGGCAATTAATGATTTCCAATAATAAAGATTTTCTAATAATTTGCATGCCCTCTATTATTTTTGTTTAAAATCTTTGTTATTAAAATAAATTACACAACTACATTAACCATATAATAAAAATTTAGATTTTTTCGTATATGTTGTATTTTGAATTTTTAAAAATGAATATAGATTACTAAACTGTTAAAATCTCAAATAAAGTTTTGTTATCAATGGTTTAAATTTTTTTGTTATAGTAAGATATAAATGGTTATAAACCACATGAGTAAGAAGTCTTATTTAATAAATGTTTATATTAATATATATCATAAATTAAAATACATATCATATAAATACATACTTATATATTGATATTTGCATTGAAAAAATATTTTAAACTTAATTCATATTTTAATTTTGAAATTTGCATTCAGTTAAAAAATAATTATAAATTACTAATACTATTAGACTGCTCAAATTAAAAAGTTTATCAATGATTTAAATTTTTGTTATAAGAAGAAGATAATAATCATAAGACCATATGATTAAAAACTTCATTTTAATAAATTGCTTTACTAAAAATATATTTTATATCTATTTTAATATCATTCAAATTTAATTATATATAATATATAATGAATATATTAATTTTTTATTTATTTACCATAAAATGATCGTTTGATTTATACGAGCAATCCAATTGAATCATATACGTAATATTATCAATTTCTCAAATTTTCAATATATATTTATTATTTTATTATTTCATAATATATGGAAAAGATAAAATAAATAATAATATATAAATATAATTTGTATATAAAATGTTTCTCTCGCGCAAGACGCGGTTTTAACCTAGTATGTATGTATTTTGAGAACCTAAAACTAAAACCTCCATTGAAGGTGTTCTTAGTGCTTTGATCTCAGTGTATGAAGCAAATACCAACAATCAAAAGGGAGCAAAATCATTTAAATCAAATAGCTACGTAAACAGTTGTTGGAAATCAAACCTAATAATTTTTTTCTTCAAAGGAAACGAAATCCTCTCGACTTCGAAGTTCTAAATTTATATGAAGAATCCAAATCGTTCTGGCTTCCTCTTCAGCATAAGTAATAGCTTCTTCCTTTTTGTTTGTTCATACCATATTGACTCACACACGGTTATGAGGTTTTGCACCCAAACACTCTGAAGGGGATATACATGTCTTCCTCTACTGAGAATTGTGCAAATAATTGCTAGAAGTTTAATTGTATCTCTACGAAAGAGAAGACGGAACCATAAAATATGAAACCGAAAACAGAGAATTGGATGGCGTTGTTGGGAATGTGCTGAAATCTATTGTACTTACTCTAGTTAAAATCGTAACGTCGTGGTTCGACCGTCATATAATATTAGGTGGTTATAATGTTTTGCTAGAAACCACTTATAATCTATGAATTAAGAATTCATTACTAATATTTTATGATCCTACGGGGTCACACATCTAAGCAAAGTGGATCAAATAATAGTTTGTTTTAATTTAGATTAAAATCAATATTGGGTTTATGGATAATCATATATATATATATATATATATATATATATATATATATATGATATATGGAATCTTGTAATGTGCACATTTATATAAATACGTTATGAGTTACGATGGGAGGAACTAATAATTGACCCAGCCCAATTATGTGACCGAAGTGTAGGTCAACATCTCCCATATATATGCATGTTATGAGATGAAGTTAATTAATTAACTTTCCAGCCGTCTTTGACTTATAAACCCCAGTACCAACCAATAGTTCTTGGGCTTTTGAGATTTGATCTCGACGGCACTAGCATCCCGTTCCGATCCAGGTTGTGTGTGTGGATGCCGGTAGAGACACGACGTTTGAAGTGCTTGAAATCTCGATTTAGTTTGTTTGTATCCACTGCGAACTTCCAGATATATTCGAAACCCTAAGATCTAAGTTTATTTCAGTATTGACATGAGATTCTAGGCATATGAATTCATAGGTTGATTTATAAATAGTTATAAACCGGTATGAATTCCAACAGTCCTATGCGGCAGAGGTGGCGTCTTTGGCGACATGTGAACTCCATATCTGCAGTAAAATGAGGATTAAGACCTCAACAACATCAAAATCCCATGAGATCAAATCCCAAGTAGCTGAAAATAAAGGTTGTCTTAGGTAGTTGCCCATGAGATCAATACAGATGGGATGAATGGTATTTGTAGTGTGAAGAAGTGGGATATGAAGAGACTCGTTAGCAGAGATTACAATTAATGGCAATAAAAATTTCATTCGTGGTTGGGAGCCGTTACACCAGAGGATCTGAACGTCGGTGAGAAGGTGGAAGAGAAAGCTTGTGATTTATATTTTGGATCATCTTTATGGGCTACCAAGTTGAAACCCAAAATGACAAAAAAAAAAACATAGGACTTTTTTTTATATGAGCTAAATTGAGTTTTTCCTGAAGGTGATTACTTAGCAATGAAGATGAGATGTCAAGTCATGATTGGCTGATTTTATTAGATGAAGTGGATTGCTTAGAGTTTTTAACATATTCAATTTTTAGTATTGTTAATTCTTATGAATAATGGATTTATATAAATTTCTTATGAAAATTCTTTAAAGTATAATTTATTATTTTCAATTTAAAATTTATAAAATTATAACCTTTAAAATACTATTTAAATTTAGTTTATATATATAAATGTATAAAAGTTGTGTTTACATGAATCAATTATACTTCTTTTTAAAAATATATATAGATTGATCAATGTGTATTCGTTGCTAGTAAACTGTTATAAATATATTTATATCTCTTTCTATTTGAATGAAATGAATGATTAATCTATATGCATAATCTAAGGGGGTGTATTTAACTGAGAGTTTTAGGTGATTTGTATTAAAATGACAAATCCACTGTTATTCAAACATGAATTTCAAAAACTCATTTAAAATCCACTGTTATTGAATCTGACATTTCGTAAAGTACTCTGAAATCCACTATTATTGAATATAATTTAAGTTATGGAGTTTTAAAGTTTTCAGGTGATTTTAAAGTGTTTGGGTGGAGTTTCTTGTTTAAAAAAAACTGAAATTCAAATCTCATGGTTTTAGGTGATATTCTAGAGTGCTTTAACAAAAATCATATAAATCTCTGCAACTTATTTAAATCATCTAAAACTTCATTAAAAATCAAATCACCTCAAATGTTAGATTGAATACACCCCCCTAATACTATAAAGTTGGGTGTTTATCAGTTTGGAGGGGGGGGGGGGATTAGGACACGTGGCATGTCCAAATTAGTCATTCACTTTTCTTTCTAATAGACTTTTAATCTTTGTTGAAGGCAAAGGCCCAACTTCGGAAAACGTAAATAATGGATTGAATTTTGTTCAATTGCCCCAATTAAGGTATCTTAGATTAAACCAACGATCTTTCCATCTTCTTCCTCCCTGGCGGATGCAACGCCCTTCGGCTCCTTCAACGTTACAACGATAACCAAGCGTCACCATTACTGTGCTCTTTAACTTTGTAAAACAATTATGAAAACCCACTCTTCATGTTCCATGACCCAGCTTAATTTAACATATTTAGATTTATTTAGTGGTTTTATGTTCGGAACACTTTTGGTTTTTAGTGGTTTCAAACAAAAAAAGACGAATAACCCTTTCCAGTAGCGGATCTAGAATTTTTTTTTACCGGTGTCATAATTTAAATATTTAAATATAATAATTAATTTAATTAATTAAAATAAAATTAATTTAATTATTTAAAATTACAATAACTTAATTATTTAAAATTAAATTAATTATTATTAAACATATTTGTTATGTTAAATAATATATCTTGGCATGTTTACTTTATGAAAAGTTCTATAAATAAATAAAAATCAGTAGTGAAGATTATCAGATTTTAGTGAAAAAGATGTTAAATTTGTGTAGCCCACATAAATTTTAACAATATGCCACGTGTTAAATTTGGGTAGCCCACAAAAATTTAAACAATTTTTTTCTTTTTCAATCCGGCCAAAAGCCCAAATTTTGTTTTGCTCAAACAAAAAGGATTTTAAATGAAGCTCAAAAAGAAGTACAAACTAAAAACCAAAGATCTAAACTGAAAAAAAAAAAAGATAAAACAAAATTTGGGCTTTTAGCCGAATTTAAAAAGAAAAAAATAAAAAAGGTGCATCGAACACCGGTAAAGGGTGTCAGGTATTCAGAACTTAACCAATTCTGCTGTGTTTGCGTATTGTTCCAAGCCTACAAACAAAATATACAATATTTAAGGGGCCTCCTCTGGATGTGGATTAGCCTCTGACCTCCACCAAATTAACAAAAGACTATTTTACAAAATAGGAAAGCCAATAACCTACACATTCGACTCACACGTTACAGCCCACATGACCCAGTTTTAGTCACATATAACACACCATCTGCTTCATCCACCGAATCAACCACAAACCACACTAACTCACAAACATTGACACAATAATCCCAAACACCAACAAATATAAATATAATTCCTGCCACTCACTAGCTTATCAAGTTATACAACAATCAAACATCAATTTTACTTTATATTTTAATCCTAACTAAATTAACTTTGTTACAACTAACAGTTTTTTATTCTATTTTTATTGAATCAATTAGTCACAACCATTTATGCTATTCCATTTTAAATTAAGCAACTTTAAAGTAGATAATATATTAAGGTCACTAACCACTATCAAATGGATCAGAAAAAATATCAACCTCTTTCAACATATTCTCATCTTCATATTTTTGAATATGTTTTCTTTACTAAAATCATAAAATAAATTGTAAATTCATCTAAGAATAAACATACAAACCTTTATATTTAATACAATTAATGTATGATTCTTATATCTTTGTTGTGTGCATATATACTTAAAATACTCTTTTAATTCTTTTTAATGTATATATAATACTATAATTAGATTCAATTTTAATTAATTTTTTTTTGAAATTTAAATACCATTAAAATTTTCATTTTATATATAAAAAGGGAAACTAAATATATTTAAATAATGTTAAGTAATATTTTATTTTAGTGAAATACGAATATACAAAATCTAAAATATTAGATCTATCTTCTACTTGATCTAATTATGTTATAAATTAATAATGTTTGAATAATGATATTTTATTAGTTTATAAAAATTTGCTATTTGTATTTCACTGTTTTAGTTTATTGAATAATAATTTTAAATAGTCCAATTGAAAATTGTGTATTGAATATTTCCGTATCTTTCTTTTCTGTTGAAGATAAGACTATTTAATCATGTCAGTTTTAATAGTAAATACTATTAGAAATTTCAAAACATTACTTAGCGATCATATTTAGACTTTATATGTTTTCATATATTTTATTAATTTTTTTCTTCAAATATCCTTTTTACAGATATCATTTGAAATCATCTTTAATTTTATATCTTATGTTGCTTCTATCATTTATTTTTTATAAGAATGAATTGTAATAAAGAGTTATAAGACATTAAGAGTAATCATTTACTTTGATTTATTGTTTATGACCTTAATTTTTTTCAAATCTTGAAGATTACAATAAACTTTATGTTTGCTTCATTAAAGCCAATGTCATTAGTTTCTATGAAATTTTGGTTTATAATTTACAACAAAATTGTGTCAAAAAATAATATAGTAGCACTAATAGAATTGCAATTATGGTAAGTAAATAAATGAATTAATTATTATTGATAAAAGCCAGTTTGAATAGCATCAATAAACAACATAATTAACAATATGCGTCATACACAGTTGAATATTCTTACCATCATTTCTTTTTAATAATTTTTTAAAAACTTTTTGTAAGCCAAATAATGAATTGCCTCGGTAGAAAAAGAACTAAAATCAACCATATTTTATTTTATTTAAACTTTTGTGTAACATAAAATTTAGATGAGTTTATAGTCGATAACAGTATAATTGGTTGTTTTAATTCTATGTGGATGCTCTAGATTGCTTATGGTCTCATCTTTTATATATTATTATAGAACTATAGATTGTCTCTTTGTATTGTTGGTAGAGGATTATCCCTTGAATTTTTTACCCTCAGAGACACTTTATCACTTTGTAATTTCATCCCAAGCCACTTTCCACTTGTGACAACCTTTCTAACAAGTGAAAGACATCTATGTCCTCAATCAATTAAAAAAACAAAAAAAAAAACAAACCGGGTGTGAGTCTTTCAATTAACTTTTCGTACCAAACACTTCTTTTACCAATCTCCCAAAATACACCGTCTTTCTCATTTATTATAATCACCAGATTTCAAATCCACTCCTTCTGCTTCGTTTCTTTCTTATAATCACCAGATTTGAAAATCTGATCTCAAGACATATGAAATTCTCGTTTCAGAAAAACCCATACCAACTCCACATTTTGATATTTGAAGTTTTGATTTTGTTATGTTGTTTTCATAGTTTCATTTCAATTTCAAATCCAGATTTTCAAAGTTCCAATTTTTATTTTGGAATAAGTTCTTCTCTTTTCCACCTAAGCTTATACTTCACTGTTTTCATGGTATATTAGAAAACAACGAACTGGACTACCACTTTCCCTCTGAGGGTCCGATCTCAAAACATGTAAGGTTTTTTTCTTCAAAACTCATACCATATCCACGTTTAGATCTTTGATATTTTGATTTGTTGAATAGTGTCAATTGAGTTTTCAAAACCATGTTTAGATCTTTGAAGTTCTGATTTTGATATTTTGTTCAATGTGGATGGATTTATTATGTACAGAAACATTGTAGATAAGAGCTTTGTGGACAGATTCATCATGGATGTAAGTATCGTGGATGGTTGTGTTGTTTATGGTTTCATCATAAATGATTTGTTCAAGCTTAGTCGTCGAGAAAGACAGAAGGAACTATTCTTTTCTATCCAATAGCTCAGGGAATTGCCGAGTTGGAAGATCCATCCAGAACTTGATAATAGATCGCTGTCCACATAAACCTTGTCCACGAGACTTTTTCCATACAGACTCTGTCCACACAGACGTTATCCACACCTCCATTGTAGACAATTACACTGTGCCTGCATCTCCTCAGTCATGCTCCATTGTCTATGATGGCAGTGTCCATCCACTCAATCTGCTGGGCAGTCCCTATATATAATATATTAACGAAACAATTATGTAATCCCTATGTGGACATCAATTTAGTTTATATATCCACAAACATGCATTATCATTCTTTAGATACATGTACACGTTAGCATCCACATCCACACACTACAATCCATCCATTGTATACAATTATGAAAAGTAGAATCCACTAAAATAACCAAAAATAACCAGTTCTCGGTCTCTGGTTATCCCAAACAAAAAAAAGTCAATTGCGCCTTCAAATTTTGAATTTCAATCTATTTTAGGGACACACGTATGCAAACAAGGTTTTAATCTCCACCGTCAGACGAAACTTGTACTTTATAATCTAGTGGCTCTTGGATGATATCATTTATCTATAAACCTAACACAATAAATATCTAAAAGCAAACCATAACCAACGACAACTTACCTCATCTAACCAAACCAACATCTAGGTTCGCTTTATTAGGGGTAAAAGAGTGAAAAAACTCCCTCGTATACCGTGAATGTGATCCACAAGTGGAAAGTGCCTCTCAATGAAAGAATAAGTCAAAATGTGGCCCGTTATGTAATCGACTCTTATCCCTTCTCAAAAATGTGGTCCGAAAGTTTAAATATTAATGAAAGTGGTGTTACATAAAGAAAAAGATAATATTTTAAAAATATATACTATTAAAAATTATTTAAAAAAACTAATATAAAAAGATTTTTGCAACCATATATAACACCACTCAAGCATCATATCTCGAGAGTGAACTAAAACTCTATTTCTTTGCAGCTTTAACACAGTCAGAAATCAAAGCTACATGAAGGGATGAGGTGGCTCTCAAGGTTCTACGAAGGTAAGAATGGTCAGTTGACTAACTAAAGAGAATATATCCTCAATTAAATCGGAGCTCATTTCAGAGGTAGTGTATTAGTATTTGTAACAATAATTGATGTATGTAAAAATCTTCTACTATTAATCATAATTCAGATCAGTTTTTTTTTTTCTTTAAAACACTATAAGAATATTGGTAGCAGTTCGCGATAGCACAAATTCACAAACTGCTACTAAAACTCGCAAAATCTGATTCTAATATTTTCGTAGCGTAAAATTAGTGCTACGAGAATATTTTATCAAGCGGGAACTTAAAAGTAACTAGAATAGCTGTAAAGTGTTTTTAGAGGCAAAAATACTTGGCAATTTTTTTTTTCTGAAAAAATATACTTGGCAGTTTTTATGTTTATGCGGGAAGTTTTTCTTTTTGTAACACAAACCCGGAAAGTTAAAAAATTTTAACCTGAGTTTATATTGTACAGAGCAATGTTTTTTTTTACCTGCAGTTAGCAGCGGGGACATTAGATGGAGATGGAGTTGGAGTCGAGCAAGATAGAAGAGAGGAGATGGAGTTGGTTCAGTCGTTCAGAGGCGAGGGAAGAGAGACAGATGAGAAGCTTGATGGTAGTGGAAGAGCAGAGATTGATGGAGTTGGTTCAAAGACACTGGTGAACTTACAGGTGGCTGTTCATAGACCATGAGTTAGAAGAAGAAAGTCGATGGAGCTCAACTGGACGGCGGCGAACTGTTTAGAAGTAGGGTTAATTTTTTTTTTAGGTTAAGCTTGTTCAGGTTTTTAGATAAATAAACCAGGTTTGTGTGTAACCCAGTGTAAATAATAAAAGGATATTATTTATAAATTAAAGTTTTAATAATAAAATAATTTTATTATCAAACCAGTTATATTAGAATTCAATTGTAAGTTTAAAATTTAATTTAAATTTGGATTAAAATATATTAATTTATAATTTTAGCTAATAATTTTAAAATATAAATGAGAAACAGCATTATATTTTTGTTACTATAAAATATTTTACAGCATTAAAAAATGTCATGAAAAAAATACATTATAGCACAAATTAAATGCTATAAAACACTAACTTATAACTCATATTCAACGCTACTATATCTCTATTTATCATAGCACATACAAAAATGCTATGCTAGGGGGTGTCTACCATAGCTGCGGGTAGGGATGTTAAAACGGGCATGCTCTGCCCATTTACATCCAAGCCGGTTCAATTTTTGTGTCCATTTAAAGCCCGGTTACGTAATAATATTAAACGGCCTTTGACGGGTGTCCACATATGTCCGTTTAATAAATGGGTTTCAATAAAAGTAATTGAACAGCCCATTAAGCCCATTTATTTTTTTTTCTCTGCTTTGAACGACGTTGTTTTCTGGCATTAACATACATAAGTTCCTAACCTAATCTCTCTGTCGTTGTTCTTCACCTTCTTGCCTCCTTTCAAAAATATCAAACTGCTCCAAATGAGTTTCTGATTCGAATCAGGAAACTACTAGGGTTTCGATTTGTCTTTTGGCGTTAATCCTCGTGTCTTCTACTTCTTCTTCTTCACTCTCTCATCCTCGCATCTTAGAGACAATCAATGTTCGTTTTTTAAAAAATACTGAAATTGCGGTTTCAAACTGATTTCGTGTTCTTTCAATTAATTTGTGGGTTTGTTTAAAAATGGATCCTTCAAGCTATTTTGAGTTCGTTTAAGCATACTGAGAAAGTTTTTTCCATGTGTGAATCTGAGCTATTACAAAAAGGCTACGAAAACCTTATGGTAGGGTTGGTGCTACTAATGCTGTTATTTCTTTTAGTGAAAGGGAATTTTGGCCGAGGGACATGTCACGACTTACATAGCTTAAGTACAATTTTCAAGCAAGCTGATGACTTTGTCTTCTAATTCTACATGAATTTCCAATATATTTTCTTATGACAATTGTACCTAATTTTTTGCTTATTTCTTCCTGGCCAGATTAGTACACTCTCTAATGCAGAAGCTTAAATTGTTCTTACAAAGCAATATTAAGAATGACCCAGCACAAAAAATTCTGTTAACTGGAATCACTGAGTTTGGCGTCACAAGAAACCATATCATACAATGATCTTTTCATGCTCCTGGCAAGAACCACTACATTCGCTTTCTCGCAACCGATTTTTTCTCTCTCTCATGGATATCAGCTTCACCCTGTCAACATGGTACCTTTTCATTTATTAATTCTATTATAATCGTGTTACAAAGATATTATTATTTTGATTGTTTTAGGAGCCTCCACCCTGTCAATAGTGGTTACTTTAAATTCTTTTTACAAAATTCTTTTGAAACTATTGGTATCACTCAAATTACCCGAATGAGTGAATTACTCTCTCAAATAAGAGGTTCAGATGTAGTACTTAGGGATCGAATCCACAGAGACTATAGGATTACACAGTAGATTTATAGTCTTCGAAATAAGGCAAGACAAGTAGGTTTTAAGCAGTAATGAAGTGGTGAACAAGGTAGTTGTTCGATTGGTTTGATTTGAGGTTGTTAAGAGTTGGGGAAATAGCGAGATTCAGGTATTATCTCAGGTATGACAAGTATGCAACTTATTTGGGTTATTAAGGGGTTTATAAATATTAATTGTTCTTGAACGCAATCTTTGGGTATAATCAATTAGATTATCTAAGTCTAGATCTCGGATATCAACTTTGGTTTATCAATCACGAGAAAGTATCGATTGATGATTCTATCTGAATATCGACCGATACACCTTTCAAAATATCGATCAACACAACTATTGTCGCGTCGATCAATGCTTCTTCTAGCAAGATTTATGAACGGGTTTGATAAGGTTCTCTAACTTACTATATCAACTTTCGTGTGTATCTAGTCAGTTAGATCATACTAGTATAGTTTCAGGTATTTGATCAAGCTATTACTTTTCAAAATTAATCCTAAGATCTAAGTTAAGGGTGATGAATCCTAAACATTAGCATTAAGAGCAACTAGATGAAGAACTATATTTTAAACACACTAATGACAGTTCATGTTAGCAATACATAACTCAACCTTATGAGAAACCAAAATCTAACAGTGAGACTACTAAGACATATTCATAAGAAACATAGTTATGATGGTCTGAATAATACTTAAATAAATGATAAACAAGAGAAACAATAAACAGAGTAATGAAAGCAAGGGAGTTTAAGATCTTCTCTGTTATGAAGTTCAGATCTCTCTCTCTTCAAGGTAGCAAGATTGCTTCTCTCCAAACTAGGTCTAAAAGGTCTCTAGGCAAGTCTGCCTCTAAAATGGTACAAAACCCTAATAATATAGCCTAACAGGCGGCCAGGGACTTATGATGCAATTATTAGAACTTTTGTAAAACTTGCAATCTTCTAATTTATCATTAACTCGCGGATGGCTACGCCGTCAATCGATGGTAAGAGACTACCGTCGATCGATTATTCTTGGTAAACGTCAGTCGATATTCTTCTTCAATAATCGACTACGTCTCTGTTTCCAGAAAAGCTCTCTTAATAGCTCCAAAGTGCTCCAAAATAGCCATTTTACTTCAATGAGTACATGAACCTGTAAAAGCTCTAAAAAAACTCCAAATGCATATAAATGATTTCAAAAACATATATAAATCATGGTTAAAAGTGGGTAAAATCTATGACATATTAACTCCCCAAGACTTATCCTTTTGCTTGTCCTTTAGCAAAACATAGGACAAATTATCTAGAAAAGGTTTGAAAACAGCAGGGAATCACATAAATCTCAAACTTAGAATCATCACCCCTACAATGTTTCAAGCAACATCTAAGATTTTCTGACTTCAGAAGTACTTTATATTCCATATCCTAGTTTAGCACCAAATTCATCTAGCTATATACTTAGCAAATTCTGTCTGACTAACCCCTCTACTAACCTCATTTCTTGCATAGAATAAATGTGTATGCTTTACCTTGGGAGTATCGATCAAAGAACACTTGGATTCTTACTCAAACAAGTATCTGGACTAACATGTGGCCTTCCCTGATCCCATTTCTTCCCTCTTTCTCTCTTTTTTGAATCTTTTTATTTTCTCTCATTTTTTTACTTCAATGCTGATAAGTCATGGATTTTACCCACTTTCAACCATGATTTTTATATGTTTTTGGAAACAAAAGGACACTTTTGGTGTCTTTTATGGGCTTTTACAGGTTTAGGTACTCTTTCGTGAAATATGACCATTTTGGAGCAAAAATGGATACTTTAAGGAGGGTTGTAATGGAACGCTAACTTGAGCTAAATCGACCGATGCTCACCATGATGCATCGACCGACGAAACACTATATTAATCGATCGATAGAAGATTGTGACATCGATCGATATGAAAGGCCTCCAAGAATTAATGACGAGTTTAATGAGCTAGACATCTCATTAGGATTTCACTTCTACCAAATGAGCCCCTGGCCGCCTGTTAGGCTATATTAATAGGTTTTGTATTATTTTAGAGAAAAAAAGACTTGCCTAGAGAACTTTTAGACCTAATTTTGAGAGAAGCTTCTTGCTACCTTGGAGAGAGAGAGCTTAGGAGTGGAGAGATAGATCCAAACTGCATACAGAGAAGATCTTGAACTCCCTTATTTTTCTCTATTCTTTTACTATTTCTCTTATTATTCTATTTAAAAGTATTATTCAAACCATCATGATTTTGTCTTCCATGAATATGTTTGAGTAGTTTCTCTTGTTAAATTTAGGCTTCTCATTAAGGCTAAACATGCATTGCAATTGATTTAATGCTAGGGTGTTTAAAATATAGTTCTTCATTCTAGTTGTTCTTAATGCTAAGTATAGGATTGATCACCCTTATCTTAGATCTTAGGATTAATTTGGATAAGTGAAAACTTAGCAAACCCCTGAAACCTAAAGCTGGTATGTTCCAACTTACCTTGAGTGCACGAGAGTAGCCTCTTTGTAAGATTGGAGAACCAATTCAAATACGATCTTAAAGCTCACTAGAAACGATATCGATCGATAGAGCAATCCGCCTGTCGAGCGATACCGCGAAAGGTGTATCGATCGATATTCATATAGAATAATCGATCGACACTTTCTTATACTCATCGAACGATAGTTGGTGACTTAAGATCTAGTTGAAGATAATCAATCATTGATTTAACCCTTAAGGTTTGAGTTCAGAACTATGAATACTAAAAACCCTAGATACCCTGCATGCTAGTTACACCTGAGAAATAGCCTAAATCTAGCTTTCTTTCCTCTTGCTTAAAACCTAAACCATTCAATCAAGCAATTACTTGCTTATCCCTTTATTTACTGCTTTAAACTTGTTTGTCTAGCTTTATTTCAAAGACTAAACAATCTATTGTGTAATCCTAGAGTCTCTGTGGATTCGATCCCTAAGTACTACAACTGAACCTCTTATTTGAGAGAGTAAAGTCACTCCTTAGGGTAATTTGAGTGATATCAAATTTGGCGCCGTTGCCGGGGACTCTTTCTTATTACCATTAGATTTAGTTCAGAATATAGTCTAGACCTTATTTTCGTATTTACTAAAATCTTTTCCTCTTATTGTGCTTTTACAGGTACCTAAGAATGGAGAAGGCAAATTTCGGCAGTCCATCGATCGACACGGACACAACAAAATCGAGCGATATATTGAGCGAGGAATCGACCGACATACCGCCCCGAGCATCGATCGATGCCAACCAGCCGGAAGCAGGTAAGTGTTCACTTACCAAATCTGCTAATGAGGAAGTAGTCCTAGGCCAACCAACTACCAACGCAAATTCTGAAATTGCTGATGAACAGAGAGATGAAATCCCTGTTCAATCTTATTCATCTTCCTCTGAAGATGAGGACCAGAAATGATTTTGCAAGACTACTTAGACCCCATGAAGACCTATTCCAATAGGTGTGCCATCAAAGTACCAGAAGTTGATAACAGAAAATCAAAACTCTACCTTGATTTTATTCTTCTGGTACGAAATTAACCCTTCCGTGGATCCGCTTTGGAGCATCCCCACGAGCACATCGAATATCTAGAAGATCTAGTCTCTGATGACTACAATCGCTGTAAACGTTTTTCTTTTTCCCTTGAGGGAAAAGCCAGAAAGTGGTTGAATCAAATTCCAGCAGGCTCTCTAACTTGCTGGGAGGAAATCAGAAACGCTTTCATAAATCAATTTTTCAATGACGCTCGCTATTGGGATGTACGAGAAAAGTTATCTTACTTTGCTCAAGGTCCACATGAATCGTTTAAAAACGCTTGGATCAGATTTGAAGGCTATCAACGTGATTGCATTCACCATGGTTACTCAGAACCACAGCTCCTAAATTTCTTTTACGGAGGCGTCATCCTTCGTTACCAAATCACGCTGGACACCGCAAGTGAAGGAAACTTTAGCACTAGAAATCCTAGTAAGGCAAAGCGTTTGATCAGAAATATACCTTTGGGAAAATCCTATGAGATTAGTGATAGGGAAAATAGAGCACGTCCAGGAACACGCTCCAATTAGCTGAAATCAGGCAGCCATTAGACTCTCTGCACTCAATCATGAGGGAAAAGAAACTTAGACAAACTCTTCCAAGTGAGGATAGTTGTTCTGAAAGACAACTATTTTCTGTGAAAGAGAGTACCTCTCAAGTTTACAACCCGGACGAAGATAGTTTCACCCAAAACTATGATGCCCTAACCAGATCCCATCAAAGAAAAACTGACTCCAGGATAAATCAAGCTTTCACGGGAAATCAGAAAATAGAAAGCGACATGGACACCAAACTAAACGTTGTTCATCGTGAGCTATTTAAGAAATTAGATGCTCTAAGTGAACAAGTCAAACGATGCCAAAAACGTAATCGCTATCAAGAGGGAGGCAGGACGTCTTCCTGGGCGAACTGATATGAACCCAAGACGTCAAGTTAGTGCTGTACTCTTGAGAAGTGGAAAGCAACTTGTTCCGAAAGTTAAGGAAAAATCTTCTTCAGAAAATGTTTCTGGAGAAGAGATCAAACCCACCCATAACCCTGTGCTATTCCATGCCAGTAGAGCGGAACCTTCACCAAACAAAAGCAGAGAAAAAAATAGTCAAGGCACCGAAGAGGTTGTGATTGACATTCCGGACGATGAGGAAGATTCGGCGGATGAGGTTAATATCGACCGATATGATGAAAACAATATCGATCGACACCAATCCCCTAAGCCAAAAAGTAATTCAGCACCAGCTGGACCTACTATCGAAAGGGTTTATAACCCGATTCCCCCTTTTTCTCCACGAAAGTCCGACCCTAAGCGTGAATTGGACAGCGAAGTCTGTAAGAAAGCAATCGAAAGGATCAGAGTTGAGATGCCATTAAGTGATTCTGTCAAAATTTCGCCGACGCTAAAAAAGTACGTTAAAGACAAGGTAACTAAAGGTTTTCACGTCGGAGAACGTAGTATCATGATGATTTCCGAGGAAGTCAGTACTATAATCCAAGGCGAAATTCCGATCAAGCAACCCGACCCTGGTAGTTTCGTTCTTAGTTGCACCATCCAAGATAAACAATTTCCAAGAGCCCTCTGTGATCTCGGGTCTAGCGTGAATTTGATGCCGCACTCTGTTGCAACATCCCTTGGATATGCGGAGTTTACCCCAGTAAATATCCAACTAGTTCTCGCTGATCGATCTGTTTGAGTCCCGGAAGGAGCACTTGAGGATGTGCCTGTAATCATCAATGGCTGCACAGTACCAACAGACTTCGTTGTACTTCACTACAAGAACGAACCCAAAGACCCCATTATCTTTGGAAGACCATTTCTTGCAACCGCAAATGCGATAATTGACGTCAAAGAAGGACGCATCTGCCTGAACATTGGAAACATTCCAATGAGATTCGACATGGAAAAATTAATGACACGCCCCTTGATAGATAGATCATCCTCCTATGTCGATGATATCGACGAGCTTACACAAAAATCTTTTGAAGATTCATTCCTTGAAAACCAGATCGAGGACATGCTCATGGTTGCTCAGGGAGAAGTTTTCAGCATAGATAACCATACGGAGGATTATGCACATTTAATGGACGCAAGAAATGACGATGCCATCAATGGTGAAGATGACTCCGAGATAAATATCGATCGATATTTGCAAAACGCTGTCGATCGACAACCATTCTCGAGAGACGATCTAAGCAAGGAAAATGCACCAAAGGTGGAATTGAAACCACGTCCTGCTGGACTCGAATATGCCTACCTTTTTGACAACACTTATCCCGTTATCGTAAATGCAAATCTTACGAACAATGAGCTCGCTTTATTGCTGAATAAACTGCGAAAACACATGAAAGCAATTGGATACTCTCTTGAAGATATCCCAGGAATTTCCCCCGACCTGTGTATGCATCGGATTCATCTTGAAGATGAATCAAAATCATCGATAGAACATCAGAGGCGACTCAACCCCAATCTGAAAGATGTTGTTAAAAAGGAAATCATCAAACTTCTCGATGCCGGTGTAATCTATCCAATCTCAGATAGTAATTGGGTGAGCCCAGTTCACGTGGTGCCTAAGAAAGGAGGCATCACTGTGGTCAACAACAACAAAGACGAACTTATTCCAAAAAGAACTGTAACTGGACACCGTATGTGCATCGACTACAGGAAACTAAACTCCGCAACGCGGAAAGACCATTTTCCTTTACCTTTCATCGATCAAATGTTGGAAAGACTAGCCAATCATCAGTACTATTGTTTTCTCGACGGATATTCCGGATTTTTCCAAATTCCAATTCATCCGGATGACCAAGAAAAGACAACCTTCACATGCCCTTACGGAACATTCGCTTACCGTCGGATGCCATTTGGCCTGTGTAACGCCCCTGCTACTTTCCAACGTTGTATGATGTCTATCTTCACTGATATGATAGAAGATTTTATGGAAGTTTTTATGGATGATTTTTCAGTCTATGGATCTGATTTCAAAAGTTGTCTCGACAACCTCTTTAAAGTTCTAGCCAGATGCGAGGACAAGAACCTTGTTCTAAATTGGGAAAAATGCCATTTTATGGTTAATGATGGAATTGTTCTTGGACACAAAGTATCTGCTGCTGGAATTAAAGTAGATCGAGAAAAGATAGAAGTAATGACTGGTTTACCTCCACCAACTAACGTAAAGGACATAAGGAGTTTTCTTGGGCATGCTGGATTTTATCGAAGGTTTATAGAAGACTTCAGCAAAATTGCCAGACCTCTGACAACACTCCTCTGCAAGGATGTTAAATTCGAATTTACTTCAGAATGTCAGCAGGCCTTTGATAAAATCAAAAAGGCTTTGATAACTGCCCCTGTCGTGCAAGCACCCGATTGGAGTCTTCCTTTCGAAATTATGTGCGATGCAAGTGATTTCGCAGTAGGAGCAGTGTTAGGACAGTGTAAAGATAAAAAACTTCATGTTATTTACTACGCGAGCTGAACTCTGGACGATGCTCAGAGAAATTATGGCACAACGGAAAAGGAATTACTTGCTGTCGTGTACGCTTTCGAAAAATTCCGAAACTACCTTGTTGGGTCAAAAGTCATTGTGCACACCGATCACACAGCAATAAAATACCTTATGCAAAAGAAAGATGCCAAACCACGACTTATCCGATGGATACTTCTACTCCAAGAATTTGATATGGAAATCAAGGAGAAAAGAGGAGTAGATAGCAACGTAGCTGATCACCTTTCCCGGATAAAAGTCAATGACAATATTCCTATTGATGATTTCTTGCCAGCCGAAGGTGTATACCTGGCAAAATCTACATTCGTTGGTCACATAAATCTTGCATCTGAATCCATATCGGTCGATGAACAAAGTAATGCGGTGATCGATATAACCGAACCAATGTTGATCGATGACACGAACAACAAATCGGTCGATGCCACAGATGGTATGTCGATCGATGAATCAACCGCTCAATCGATCGACAACAAGACAGACGCACTGACCAATTGTGAAAACGGCCTTGACCTAGATAAAGTCTTATTCAAGATATCCTTTAATGTGACTGTCACAGTAGCCGACAGTATCAACACTGATCCGCACACTCCTGATAGATGCCAAAACTCCGATCAGGAAGTGCACGTTGTTGAAAAGAAGTTCAGAGACTGACCCTGGTATGCCGACATAGTGAACTATTTAGCTGCTGACGTCGAACCGGAAGGACTCAAAAACTATGACAGAAAGAAGTTCTTCAGAGAAGTCAGGTGATACCACTGGGATGAACCGTATCTCTACAAGCAATGTGTTGACGGAATTTACAGATGCTGTGTTGCAGCCGCTGAAGTGCCGGACATCATATTCCACTGCCATGGATCATCTTACGCCGGACATTTCGCAACTTTCACAACAGTATCTAAAATCCTTCAGGCTGGATTTTGGTGGCCTACTATGTTCCGCGATGTTCACGCCTATATCATAAAATGTGATAGGTGTCAACGAAGAGGAAAAATCAGCAAAAGACATGAAATGGAACAGAAGTTCATTCTCGAAATCGAAGTTTTTGACTGTTGGGGGATAGATTTTATGGGTCCTTTCCCTTCCTTGTAGGGGAACAGATACATTTTAGTTGCTGTTGATTATGTTTCAAAATGGGTTGAAGCTATAGCCACTCCTACAAATGATGCTCTGTTGTTGTCAAACTCTTCAAAAGCATTATCTTCCCTAGATTTGGAGTTCCTCGAGTAGTAATAAGCGATGGGGGGTACCCATTTTATCAACAAAGTTTTCGAAAATCTACTCAGGAAAAATGGAGTTCACCACATAGTTGCCACACCCTACCATCCACAAACGAGTGGGCAGGTAGAAGTTTCTAACAGACAATTCAAAGTGATTCTGGAGAAAACCGTTGGGATCACCAGAAGAGATTGGTCACGGAAGCTGGACAACGCACTTTGGGCATACAGAACTGCATTTAAAACTCCACTAGGAACAACTCCTTTCCATCTTCTTTACGGAAAAGCTTGTCACTTACCCGTTGAATTAGAACATAAAGCAGCATGGGCAACAAAATTGCTAAATTTCGACATCAAGACTGCTGCCGAAAGGAGACTCATACAACTAAACGAACTAGATGAAATCAGACATCTAGCTTATGAGAGTTCAAAGTTGTATAAAGAACGCACGAAATCTTACCATGACAAGAAGATTGTCTCCCGGCACTTTGCCGCCAACGATCAAGTTCTATTATATAACTCTCGGCTAACCTTGTTTCCCGGAAAACTCCGTTCTCGCTGGTCAGGACCTTTCACAGTTACGGTAGCTAGACCAAACGGAGCCATCACCCTTATGAACGATAAAGGAGAAGAATTTACGGTGAACGGGCAACGAGTGAAGCATTACTGGGCTAAACCGCCGAATGTCAAACCTTTACGGTTGGGCATCCCCGAATCTGACTAAAGAGATTTTTCAGTCAAGCTAATGACTAAAAATAAAGCGTTCAGTGGGAGGCAACCCACTTTTGCATCTAAGTTTGCATTTTAATTATTTATTTTTCAAATTTTTATTTTTATTTTCATTTTCAAAAAAAAAAAAAAAAGATAGATATGGAACTGCCTTAAAATCGATCGATACACACTTAGGCGTATCGATCGATTAGGGTCTATCGAGGCCGCGGGTCATTGACCCCGATTTTCGCCTCTTCTCCCTCTCATTTCGCATTTCTCTCCCGAAAACAAAAACCCGATTTTTCTCTCTAGAAACGGAACCGATTTTCACCGTTTCTCGCCTCAATCTCTTCGTTTTTCACTTCTCCAACTCATTTGTTCATCTTCTCACCGATTCTTCAAGGTATTAACCCGAAATCTTCTATTTTTTGGATTTTGTTTGACTAGGTTTTGACATGAACAAAAATCGTTCGATTAGGCTTGGATTTGGTCGATTTAGGTTGCTAGTATGATGAAATAGGTCCCTAGCCTGTTCGTTTTGCATTTGTTGTTCGTGGAATTGCGATTTGGGATGAATTTCATTTTGCAGGTCCGCGATGTCGTGTCGATCGATACGGTTGTTGTCGAATTGATCGATGTCGACGCTAAGGAATCGATGTCAGATACGACAATTGATCGATACAGGGACACCAAAATCGATCGATTTCTCATCTAGAGAATCGATCGATATCGGAACCTTCGATTGCATGTGCTAATGGATGATTATTTGTTTGTTTGCAGATGAGTTCATTGAGGGATAGCCGACGCGAGAGGAAGACTAAGAGGAGGCTCGATATCCCGAGCACCTCCAGGGCACCACCAACACCACCATCTTCCTCGACGCCATCATCATCATCACACTCACCACCCCGACAGCCTGACGAGCGCTCTACATGGCCTAGGAACCCTTCCAAGGCCATACAGACGGTGGAGTCTTACCCCGACCCGAGGACAGCGGTCCGTTCCACCGCTTGCACCCACCGTCGGCGCACGGAGACCTGGGACGACTACGACAGCCTGTTCTACAACGCATGGCTGCGCGTTGACATTGCTCCCACCCGTTTCATCGACGAGGCTACCGTCCGGCAGCTTGTCTCTGGCATGACTTGAGGGACATGATCAGTCAGCTTGGGTTGGGCACCATGGCTACACGCCCCTACGACCTCTACCTGTCTCTGGTCCGACTCCGACAGTTCCTCGCCATAGCCGATCTCACCTACACCACCACCACTGGCCGCGTCGCGAGCGACGGAGTTCTCTCGTTCTTTGCCAGAGGTGTCAGATACCTTATCACAGTTGCTGAGATCTGCGAGATCTACGGGTTCGATCCTTCGAACGCCGCTATGAGTGTCCCTGAGTTCCCGATGATCGGTCACTTCTGGAGGATCATTGGCACAGGCCACTGGAGCACGGCTGTCACTCAGACTGATATCCATCATCCCACCTTGCGTTACTTCATCAGGGCCCTTGCCAGCACTCTGCTGTGCCAGATGGAGCCCAACAAGGTGAGGATTGACGAGCTCACAATGCTGTTCACTGCGATTGACGGAGTTGTCGATCTGCAGGACCTGGACCCAGACCGCGACATGCCCATGCCCAAACTGGGATCCCTCTTCGCTCAGCACCTGGTGTCGCTGAAGATGAAGCCCTTCAAGGGCACTGGCATGAAGAAGGAGACGATCGGGAGCCTGCTTACACCGATCTTCCAGCACCTCGGCGTTCGCTTGACTGGAGAGCCAGCCCGCACCTCCCGCGCCTACTTGGACTTGGCGCATCTGTCTTCAGCCCAGTGGCTGAAGGACGGCCTGCTCTGGAGTTTCAGGAGAGGAGACCGCCTCCGTCTTCTGCAGCTGCCCTCCCGCCACATCACGGACTTCGACGGGGACATTGACAGGCTCCGGTTCCAGCCAGATGAGGCATTCCTCCGCAACCTCCAGGACATGCCACGGAGAGTTCCAGGAGAGTGCAGAGCACCAGCTACGCAGGGCCCGCCAGAGGCACCAATGCACGACTTCCCCATCATGCCAGACATTCCGATGCGCGACCACGGGGACTTTCAGAGGTTCTTCGCAGACGCTCTTCAGGCCATCTGGTCCAGAGTGTCTCGCTGTAGGTGCATGAGCAGGAGGAGCGTAAGAGCCCATGATCCAGAAGCCCCAGGTCCATCACACCAGTACCGTCGTGACTCGTCATCAGACGACGAGGATGAAGCAGAGGACTTCGACTAGTCCTCATATTTCTATCCCTTATTCTCAGACACTTTTATTTTTATTTCTATTTCTATTTCGGATTTTTAGGATTTATTACTCTAGACTATCTATTTTTATGACTTATTATCTATTTGCTTGTGTTTGGATTGTCTAACAGAACTAACAAATGACAGATCAGACGGGTTAGATACCAACAGACGAATTGATGACCTTTTGTCTAACAGCTATCGATCGATAGGCTAGACATGGTATCGATCGATACAAGTAATAATAGGTACGGTTACTTAGTCATTAACTATCTAATTTTCTTTTTCTTTTTCTTTCTCACCACACTTAGACTAAATAACACTGGGGACAGTGTTGTTTAAGTCTGGGGGAGGGGAGGGGTTGTTACTAACATTTTTAAGTCTCTATTTCTTAAAAACATTTTTTCATTTTCTTTTCAAATCTCTTTTAAAGCTTTCTTTATTTTTCAAAAAAAAATAAAAAATAAAAAGAAGAAGAGAATTTATCATGTACCAAATGGAGACAATGATTTCTACTTATTTTCTAACCATTCTTTAGCACCATTCTTAGATTTGTTAACTGCAGAATGTACTATAGATGCTAAAGTGGATCACCGGTCGCTATGACAATACTTTTCATGATTGTCTGAAAGAACCAAAGCTGATTTCCAACCTAACCTGACATTCTCTGCTTGTCTTGGGGCTTGGTATACATGGGATCGGATGCTTCGAACAAGTCCGGATGGTAAAGCCTTGTGTAGATAGCTTTATCACCCTCTCTCTCTCATTTTCGAAATTAGATTTAATTTTCATAAGTTCATCAAAAATTTTTTTTTTATTAATTTATGTTCTAGGATTAGTTAGTTATTAACTAGGAAGGAATTCGAACAGGGCTTGGCGGTTACCCCCCTCAAGACTTGATTCATAAGAATTCTATAGGTAAAGGATTCGAACAGGACTTGGTGGTTACCCCCTTCAAGACTTGCTTCGCAATGAATCCTAGGATATAGGTCAAAAAGAAGTGAACAGGACTTGGTGGCTGCAACCATTAAGGCTTGATTCGTGGAAGCCTGTCCAATCTTGGTCAGTGTCTTGCAAATGAAGCAGACTTGACTAAGAGAGAAAAAGTAGAGAGAGAGGATAGGAACTAACTTTTACCTGCATATCCGGATACTTGTCTAAGTAACCTTGAATCCTGTGATCGATGCTCCCAAGGTAAAGCCCGCACTTTTATCTTTATGCACAGAAATGAAATCAGTAGAGGGGTTAGTCAGGCATGATTGCTAAGTTGTTGGCTAGATGAACTTGGTTGCTAAGCTAGAATATGGTATAATGTGCTTCTGAAGTTAATAGATTTTGATGTGGCTTGCAACAAAGTTGAGGTGATAATTTTGAGTTAGAGGTTGTTTAAGTCTCACTATTTGGAATCCTCTTCTCGACCTATGTCCTTAAATTTGCTTGAGGACAAGCAAAAGGATAAGTCTGGGGGAGTTGATAAATCATGGATTTTACCCACTTTCAACCATGATTTTATATGTTTTTGGAAACAAAAGGACACTTTTGGTGTCTTTTATGGGTTTTTACAGGTTCAGGTACTCTTTGGTGAAATATGACCATTTTGGAGCAAAAATGGATACTTTAAGGAGGGTTGTAATGGAACGCTAACTTGAGCTAAATCGACCGATGCTCACATGATGCATCGACCGACGAAACACTATATTAATCGATCGATAGAAGATTGTGACATCGATCGATATGAAAGGCCTCCAAGAATTAATGACGAGTTTAATGAGCTAGACATCTCATTAGGGTTTCACTTCTACCAAATGAGCCCCTGGCCGCCTGTTAGGCTATATTAATAGGGTTTTGTATTATTTTAGAGAAAAAAGACTTGCCTAGAGAACTTTTAGACCTAATTTTGAGAGAAGTTTCTTGCTATGTTGGTGTCAAAATCGGTCACGACGGAATCAATGACTGAAAGTCTCTAGAAAGTATTTCTTGAAACAAAAAGTCTCGGATAATTTGAAAAGAAGTTATACGAGATTTTCTCAAATTAGAATATCCACTCTCTGGTGAGGTCGAAAACGGTTATCTCAAAATCAACGGCCAGGATTATTTTTTACTTATGGGTTCTTTGTGAAACACTTCTTGAAAGTGAGATCGGAAGACTACGGGCGTGCGCGTACGAGAGTTCCCGGAAAGATCGGTCCGCTCGCCCAAGGACATCAAGATTCGATCACCACAAAAACCCTAAACACAAAAAAATCTGCCTCGAAACTTCGAAGAGGTCGTTCTCTCAAACCGTGAGAAACCAGAAAACGATCAAGATATCAAATCGAAGCCCTCGCCGAGATCTTTAGCCTGGCCGAGACCAGGACGAGGGCCGGCCTGGCGCCGGCAGCACCCGTCATGCGGGCCGGCCTGGCGCCGGCGGCACCCGTCACGCGGGCCGGCCTGGCGCCGGCGGCACCAGTTACGCGAGCCGGCCTGGCGCCGGTGGCACCCCGGCCTGGCGCCGGTCGACGGCCCTCGTCCTGGTCTCGGTCCCATCGTGTTCGGTCTGATCCCATCTTGGCTTGTTTGGATCAATCATCGTGAGCTTGGGACGATCACGGCTACGGAATAAACATCCTTCGACTTGATTGGAATCGTCCTCGATGTTTTACGACAAAAACTAGAAGGATTGGATTTCTCGTAGAAGATATCGTATAAAAAAAGGTCGATTAACTTGAACATTGATCCTTTAGGCTATACGGTTTATTTTACGAGAAAAATAGTCTTTCCGAGAAATCGTATAAAACGTTCAACGACTTAAGACAAGTCCACGGACTTACTTACGATTTTAAGAATTCAGGCCCAATCAGGCTATGATGGTTTATCCGATTTCCCGAACATCTGATAAACATCAAGTCACCGAAAACTCGAGGATAATTACGAAGATCGACGAAAATGGAATACTTCCTGAAGAGATAAGCTTGGGCCCAAAGGCGAGGTCCATCATCTTAAGACAAACCGACCTAGGAGTGAGTATATAAGGAGAGCAAGATCAGAGGAGAGGGAGATCCAAAAATCCTAGAATCTAGACTTAGAGAACTTAGAACTTAGGCGGTTAGGCCAGCGAGGCAGGACTTAGAACGTCTGGCCGCCTCTCGTTCTAGTTTTATCTTCTCCGCAGACCCCTGTTCCTCTCGGAAGGATCTAACTATACTTCTACTCAGAGCTCCGCACATAGAAACACTAGGCATTATCTTCGACATGCCCGCTTCTATGACCAACGCTCATACTAGACGAACCAGGCCCTAGAACGTCTGGCCGCCTCCTGCTCGCAAATCTCCGCTCCTCTCGGAGGGATCGGACAATTCTTTTACTTCAAAGCTCCGCACATAGAAACCCTAGGCATTATCTTCGACATGCCTGTTTCTATGACAAACGCTCATACTAGATCGAACCCGCCCAGACTGTTCGATCTCTTGTTCAATTCTTTCGAAACTGAACTACGTCCGACTTGATCCTCGAAAGGGGTACGTAGGCAGCCTTTCTTAAGGTCCAGTCTCAAATCTTAACAAAACTTTTTCCGCATTTATTCGGTCACTTGTCGTTGGCTGTCGCAGAGAATCCGGACCTTCAAGGAAAGTCGGGTTAACTTGGCTTTCTTCCGCAATCTTATTCATTAAAATTGACGGTGTGAATTTCGGTTCCCACATGCTACCTTGGAGAGAGAGCTTAGGAGTGGAGAGATAGATCCAAACTGCATACAGAGAAGATCTTGAACTCCGTTATTTTTCTCTACTCTTTTACTATTTCTCTTATTATTCTATTTAAAAGTATTATTCAAACCATCATGATTTTGTCTTCCATGAATATGTTTGAGTAGTTTCTCTTGTTAGATTTAGGCTTCTTATTAAGGCTAAACATGCATTGCAATTGATTTAATGCTAGGGTGTTTAGAATATAGTTCTTCATTCTAGTTGTTCTTAATGCTAAGTATAGGATTGATCACCCTTATCTTAGATCTTAGGATTAATTTGGATAAGTGAAAACTTAGCAAATCCCTGAAACCTAAAGCTGGTATGTTTCAACTTACCTTGAGTGCACGAGAGTAGCCTCTTTGTAAGATTGGAAAACAAATTCAAATCCGATCTTAAAGCTCACTAGAAACGATATCGATCGATAGAGCAATCCGCCTGTCGAGCGATACCGCGAAAGGTGTATCGATCGATATTCATATAGAATAATCGATCGACACTTTCTTATACTCATCGAACGATAGTTGGTGACTTAAGATCTAGTTGAAGATAATCAATCATTGATTTAACCTTAAGGTTTGAGTTCAGAACTATGAATACTAAAAACCCTAGATACCCTGCATGCTAGTTACACCTGAGAAATAGCCTAAATCTAGCTTTCTTTCCTCTTGCTTAAAACCTAAACCATTCAATCAAGCAATTACTTGCTTATCCCTTTATTTACTGCTTTAAACTTGTTTGTCTAGCTTTATTTCAAAGACTAAACAATCTATTGTGTAATCCTAGAGTCTCTGTGGATTCGATCCCTAAGTACTACAACTGAACCTCTTATTTGAGAGAGTAAAGTCACTCCTTAGGGAAATTTGAGTGATATCAAATGCCAATAAACAATCTTGTTCATCTTATTAATTCTTTCTTTTGACAAAGTGTAGGCGAATAATGGGGTAACATGTAATTTACATATCCCTCGCTTCAAACAATGTGTGATCATTCCTCTCTGAACTGGAATATTGGGATCATATGAGACACTCCTACCCGTCTGCATCTTCCAAGAAATCATCTCAATCTTCTACTTTTAAAGATGCTTGAAGAGAGAGAGAGAGAGAGAGAGAGAGAGAGAGAGAGAGAGATAGAGAGAGAGAGAGAGAGAGAGAGAGAGAGAGAGAGAGAGAGAGAGAGAGAGAGAGAGAGAGAGAGAGCAGAATTAGAAACACTGGCTTTTACCTTTCAGACTTGCAGGAGGAACCCGATTCAATGTATACCAAGCCCCAAGGCAAGAAAATAAATCAAATTAGGGTGGAGGTCAGCTTTAGTACCTTCAAACATTCTTAGCAAGTGTCGTCATAGTTGACAGGTGATCCACTTTAGTATCTCTATTACATTCTGCAATCAACAAATCTAAGAATGATGCTAAAGAGTGGTTAGATAACAAGTAGAAATTCGCAAAAGTTCATCATCCCCTTCTTGACTCAATAAAATATTTTTTTTTTCAAAATAAAACATACTATTAGTAACTAGCTCCCCCAGACTTAAACAACACTGTCTCCAGTGTTATTTGGTCTAAGATTGGGTTAAGAAATAAATCATAAGTAAAAAGGTATAAGCTAGAAAATGAGAAGAAACGTTTCGTACCTTTCTTTCTCGACTGTCGATCGCCACCGTGACCTTGGTGTTGACGATGACGATGAGACATAAAATTTCTGCATCTAAATTAGCTTATCAATGGTGTCCAACTCATCACTTATGAGTCATCTAGGTCATCTGTCATCTAAGTTGCTTTGTTAGACAATTCAAACACACGTCAAGATCAGAAAATAAATTGTCTCAAGTCATAGCATGCATAAAAATAAAACAAGTACGAGCATTATATCAATGGTAATTGTTATCGAAGAAGTGTCCTGGTCTTGACTATCCGGAGTGTCGATCGACATATCATCACTGGTGTCGATCGATGAGTCCTCCGACGTGAGACATACTTTATCGAGGAATGATGAGTCTGTTTGGTAGACATTCCCTGCTGGTAAGAAAACGTCGATTGGGACGTCATCCTCTACTCGTATTCAGGAAAGGGGATCTGCGACTCCGTTTTCTACTCCTCGTTTATCTTTAATTTCTATATCAAATTCTTGGAGTAGCAAGTTCCATCGCCAAAGTCGTGGTTTCGCATCTTTCGTCTGCATCAAGTATTTTATTGCAGCATGGTCGGTGTGAACAATGACTCGCGAACCAACTAGGTGTTAGCGGAATTTTTCAAATGCATAAACTACGGTAAGTAATTCTTTTTCCGTTGTTGCATAATTCTTTTGTGCCTCATCGAGAGTTCGACTGGCATAATAGACAGCATGTAACTTTTTGTCTCTCCTTTGTCCTAGAACCGCTCCTACAGCGAAATAGCTCTCGTCGCACATTATTTCGAAAGGAAGATTCCAATCAGGGGCCTGTACAATGGGGGCAGTTATTAAGGCTCTCTTTATTTCTTCAAAAGCTTTTAGACATTCTAACGTGAAATCAAACTTGACTTCTTTGCATAGGAGGGTTTGCATAGGAGGGCTGTGAGTGGTCTAGCAATTTTGCTGAAATCATGTATAAACCTCCTATAAAATCCAGCATGCCCGAGCAAGCTTCTCATGTCTTTTACATTCGTGAGCACCGGTAAACTGTTCATTACCTCAACCTTAGCTCTATCTACTTCTATGCCTGCAGCAGATACCTTGTGCTCGAGAACCATTCCATCGTTAACCATGAAATGACATTTTTCCTAGTTTAGAACAAGGTTCTTTTCTTCGCATCTTGCCAATACTTTGAATAGGTTATCAAGGCAATTTTTAAAACTATATCCGTAGACCGAGAAATCATCCATGAATATTTCCATGAAATATTCTATCATATTTGTCAAGATTGGCATCATGCATCGTTGGAAAGTAGCAGGAGCATTACAAAGACCGAATGCCATTCTGCGATATGAGAATGTTCCATAAGGGCATGTAAAGGTGGTATTTTCCTTATCGTCTGGATGTATAGGGATTTGAAAAAAATCCGGAATATCCATCGAGAAAACAGTAATATTGGTGATTCGCTAATCTTTCCAACATTTGATCAATGAAGAGTACAGGAAAGTGATCCTTTATAGTGGCAGCATTTAGCTTCCTATAGTCGATACACATCCAATGTCCAATAACAGTTCGCATAGGAATGAGTTTGTCTTTATCATTCTTAACCACTGTAATACCTCCTTTTTTAGGTACAACATGCACAGGGATCTGAAATTGGGTAGATGACGCCAGCATCTAGGAGTTTAATAATTTCCTTCTTAACTACTTCTTTTAGATTTGGGTTTAGCCTTCTTTGTTGTTCTACTGATGATTTGGATTCATCCTCCAGGTGAATACGGTGCATGCACAGGTCTGGGAAGATACCAGGGATATCCTCGAGAGAGTACCGGAGAGCTTTCCTATACTTGTGCAGTTTATTTAGTAATAAGGCAAGTTCTCCATTAGTTAGTTTGGTGTTGACGATTACGGGATATGAATTTTTATAAAGAAAAGCGTACTTGAGTCTGGCAGGTAACTGCTTTAACTTGACCTTTGATGGTTTTTCTGCGTTCCAATTGTCTAAAGAGGACGGTTGTCGATTGACGGTGTGTCGTAAATATCGGTCGACATTTATTTCCAACTCTTCATCCTCTACGTTATCAACATTTGCGATTTCTATGCTTGCGTCCATTAACCGTGGGTAATCATCTGTCCTGCTATCTATGCTGAAATTTTCTTTTTCAGCAAGGGTGAGCGCATTTTCTAAGGGGTCGTCTGAGCATAAATCCACGAAAGAATTTTCAGCCAACTCAGAAATAACATCCACATAGAAAGCTTGGTTATCGATTAAAGGACGTTTTATCAGTTTTTCCATATCGAAGGTCATTGGAATATCTCCAATGTTCAAGCATATCCGGCCCCCCTTGACGTTGATGATCGGACCAGCCGTAGCTAGGAATGGTCTTCCTAAAATAAGGAGGTCTTTTGGTTCATGCTTGTATTTCAGCACAAAGAAATCCGTTGGTACGTGACAACCGTTAATTTTTATAGGTACTTCCTCAAGTATTCTTTCTGGAACTCTAACAGATCTATCAGCAAGAACCAAGGTGATTTGAGTCGGTTTAAACTCATTCTACCCGAGGGATATTGCAACAGAGTGCGGCATTAGATTGACACTGGAACCGAGATCACAAAGGGATCATCAAAAATGTTTATTTTGGATAATGCAATCGAGAACAAAGCTGCCAGGGTCAGGTCGTCTTTTGATCGGGGTTTTGCCTTGGATCATAGCACTTACTTCCTCGGAAACCATCATGACACTGTGTTCCACGGTTGGAAAACTCTTGGACACCATGACTTTAACATATTTCTTTACAGAGGGCGAAACTTTCATGGCATCACTCAGTGGCATTTCTATCGTGATCTTATCGAATGGTTTCTTGCAAATCACTTTATCCAATTCTCTCTTAGTTTCTGACTTACTGAGAGGGAGGGGGGGGGGGGGGGGGGGGGGGGGGGGGGGGTAAGGTTCTATACACCCACTCTATTGCCAGTTCGGTGGGTGTTGTCGATTCTGGTACAGGGGGGTATGGAGTGTCGATCGTCATTATTTCCTTTTTGTTGATCGATTTCTACCTCTTCTTCCAATTCCTCATATTCTTCATCGAGGTCAATTGGTGCCTTCTCAGCTCTTTTGGTATTGTCGGATTTATCTTTCTCATGAGAAGGTTCTGAACTCAGATCAGGATCATCGAGAAGTATTGGCCGGTATCTACTTTTCCGGTCGCTTTGGTTTCAGCGAGTTTGTCTATAGAAGTGATTTCTATTGTGCTCGGATTAAGGCGTTTTCCGCTTCTCAGTAATATAGCACTGACGTGACGTCTTGATATGCCATGGATTTTACCCAATTTTAGCTATGGTATATGAGTGTTTTATAATATGTTTACTACGATTTGGAGTATTTTTAGAGTATTTACAGGTTCAGGAGTGTTTTGGAATAAAGTGATGATTTTGGAGAATTTAAGAGGCAAAAAGAGAAGTTACCAGAGCTGATCATCGAGCAGACCAGAGGTCGACGATCATAGATGAAAATTGATCAATGCACACCTTGTGCCATCGATCGACGGCGAAGCGAGATGAGCCCAGCCGACTTTAAAGCCCAAGTCAACACCAAATTACAAAACTGCCCCTGACGAGTTTTAACCTAGTATTTATGTGCTATGCCATTGTTCTAGGCAACACACGCTTTCATATTTTCTTATTTTCATCACTGCATAAGGTTTTCTAGGGTTTTTAGTAGTTTGGAGAGAAGATCCAAGACTCCTTCAGAGATTTGTGATTAGAACTCCAATTTTACTTACTATTCTATTTATGAAATTTATTCAGACTATGATGGTTCTTTCTTTGATTATGTCTGAGTAATCTTCTTGTTAGATTTAGGGTTCAAATAGGTTATGAGAGATTAACCCAAAATATAGAATGGCTAAGTATTTGTATTCATCAATAGGATTGTGCTTATCTCCGAGCCAAGTTCGCTCGCTATAGCGACCGAACAAGCCAAGCTCGGTCGCAATAGCGACCGAACTTCAGGCCAAGTTTGGTCGCTATAGCGACCGAACATCAAGACCAGTTCGGTCGCTATAGTGACCGAACTTTGAGCCAAGATTCGGCCGCTATAGCGACCAAACATGCATACATCACGGTCCTCGCGTAGCATCTAAAACTTTCCGAAACGTCAATACAACATAAATCTTGCAGTCTCAACTACCCTTTACTACAACCTTCCGCAGACCATGGCTTAACCATTTCTTGATTCTCGATCAAATGGGATCATCTGTCTTGTTTTACGACAAAAACCGCGGAAAACTGTCTTTATCGAAGAAACCGTAATAAACGTCTCGAGTGAAAAGACGGCCCAAAGAGTCCTAAAAATTGATTCGAAGCCCACTTACGATTTCTTAAAAACCCATAAACCTTATGACGGTTTATGCTTGGAAGGATAAATGTCAAGTTCCGCGGATAAATGGAAAGTTTCCGCGGATAATCATGAAGATCGGGAAAATGGAATATCTCCATTTTTTGGCTATGACGGCTTAAGGGCAGTAAGGGAAAGCGTAAACCGACCTAGAGGAGAGTATATAAGGAGTTCAAGACGAGAGGCACAAGGGGACTCTTCTAGACTCAGAATTCTCTGCACTTAGAAACTTTAGGCTTTATTCTCGACAAGTTCGGTTTCTATGACGGGCACACGATTACTAGACGAACTCGCCTAGGCAGTTTGATCTCTTGTCCAGCTCTATCAATTGAACTACGTTCGACTTGATCCTCGAAAGGGGTACGTAGGCAGCCTTTAATAAGGTTCAGTCTGAAATCAATCAAAAACCTTTTTTGTATCTTTTTCGTCTTTTGTTATCGAGCTGCGACTCAACTAGGTTTAAGGTTTTGGGTCGTTAGAACTAGGTAACTCGCTGACAGCCTTTGCGGCCAAAACTTTTCTAATTCTTGTAATGATCGCAACCCTCTTACGCGAATAAGATCTACTGTTATCTCTAAATTTGTTTTGTTATCTTTTCATATTTTCCCCATCTATTTGGTCAGTTGTCGTTGGCTCCGGAGAGATCCGGGACCTCAGGGAAATTAGGGTTCTCCTACTTTCCTTATTTGTACGAAAATTGACAATGCGAATTTTGGTTCCTACAGTTTGGCGCTAGAAGGAGGGGTGGTACGGATTACTCTAACTCATAGCCACAAAACGCTTGTTCGAAAAGATGTCTGGATATATGAAAGACAAACTCGCAGCACTGACTACCCCTATGGCCAACGCTTACGCAAACGCCGTAGTGTTCAACAAGCTCGCGATTTCTCCCTCCATACACAAAGGGCAACGATAAAATCTGTCCAACCCCGTAAAATTCTTCTTATTACCGCGTTGGAAAAATCTCAGCGCGTAAGGATTTGACTAAGAGGCTTTTTCCGAAAACTTTTCGGAAAAATAATATTCGCTCTCCCAATAACTGCGGAAAACCCTAGGTTACTCGCAGAAGGCCAAGCTAAAAGCCAAGCTCGGTCGCTATAGCGACCGAGAACCAAGACAAGCTCGGTCGCTATAGCGACCGAGCATCGAAACAAGCTCGGTCGCTATAGCGACCGAGCATGGCAACAAGCTCAGTCGCTAAAGCGACCGAGCATCGAACCAAGCTCGGTCGCTATAGCGAACGAGCACCGAACAAAGCTCGGTCGCTATAGCGACCGAGCACCAAACAAAGCTTGGTCGCTATAGCGACCGAGCATCGAGCCAAGTTTGGTCGCTATAGCGACCGAGAACCTAAACAAGCTCGGTCGCTATAGCGATCGAGCACGAACACGGTTCACTCGCTATAGCGACCGAGATGACATCCTCACTCGCTATAGCGATCGAGCACGAACACGGTTCACTCGCTATAGCGACCGAGATGACATCCTCACTCGCTATAGCGACCTGTCAGGCCTCAAAGGGGTTCTCCTTTGCGTTCTCCTTTGAATCCTCATCGTAACGCTTTTTGTTTTGTCTCAATCGGAGTTTCCTTTGAGATTTTACGACGAAAACAAGTGGGACTCGTCTTGGCTTGCTTCCACTCGCTATAGCGACCGAGATGACATCCTCACTCGCTATAGAGACCTGTCAGGCCTGAAAGGGGTCCTCCTTTGCGTTCTCCTTTGAATCCTTATCGAAACGCTTTTCGTTTCGTCTCAATCGGAGTGTCCGTTGAGATTTTACGATGAAATCAAATAGGACTCTTTTCGGCTTGCTTCTACTCGCTATAGCGACCTGCCAGACATCCTCACTCGCTATAGCGACCTGTCAGGCCTCAAAGGGGTCCTCCTTTGCGTTCTCCTTTGAATTCTCATCGTATCGCTTTTCGTTTTGTCTCAATCGGAGTTTCCGTTGAGATTTTACGACGAAAACAAGTGGGACTCGTCTTGGCTTGCTTCCACTCGCTATAGCGACCGAGATGACATCCTCACTCGCTATAGCGACCTGTCAGACCTCAAAGGGGTCTTCCTTTGGGTTCTCCTTTGAATCTTTATCGAAACGCTTTTCGTTTCGTCTCAATCGTAGTTTCCGTTGAGGTTTTACGATGAAAACAAGTAAAACTTGTCTTAAACTCCTTGGCTTGTTCCTACTCGCCCTACCTCTGTCTTTGCGTTCTCTTTCGAGTTTCGATCGAAACGTCTCTTGTTTCGTCTTGATTGAAGTTACCATTGAAACTCTATGATATAAAAAAAAACCCGCAAAGACTTGTTTTCTTGCATGAATTAAAATAGATCGTATAAAATGGCAACAGTTAACTTAACACTTTAGCGGCCTCAACTATACGATTACGTTGAACCTTTTTATAAAAATTGACGTTGTATCTAAGGAGAAGATGACAGTCAAGTTTGAAAGATAATGGTCGAGTTTCAAAGGATAAACACCAATATCGAGAACGGTGAGCGTACGCGAGAAGAGGAGGGGGAAATAAGCGAGCAAAACTGAGAAAAGACAAAACTGCATCTCCGGAAACACTAAGGTATGTCCGACTTGGAAAATTTTCAATATCAAACTTGGAATTTTCGTAGGAAGGTAGTAAGCAATAAAACGCTCTTGAGACTGCGATAGAATTTTAGGGAACTTAAAACATAGGTGGATAGTCTAGTGAACTATTTCGTAGGCAATTTTTCCTATTGCTCTTTAATTGCTCTGGCAGATCTTGCTAACTGATCCAATCTCTCGTACAACCAAAAAACAATCGCCACACATTCAAGCGTACTCATCTCGCTTCCTAAAGAAATAAAAAATTAGAGACACGAACGCCGTCTTAAAACCGACTCGTTCCTAGAAATTTTCTTAAAAACGGATATATTCCAAGTCGTCATCAATCCAGCGTCATCTTTAAAATCGACCCAGATTGTCGATCATCCCAATCCTCAAAAAAAAAACGTACAGAACTCTTCCAAAGAACAGTCCATCTATTTTCTTTCGGGAGGTGGAAGGAAGGAGTAGGTACGTATACTATACTCGTATACTCACATACTTCAAAAACTTTTTGCCTCGGCATTAAAAAAAAACACTTTTAAAAAAGTCAATTCTCGCAGCGATAGGCAGAAAAATATTTTGACAATGTGATTCCTCACCAAAGCAAATGACAATCGAAGATTCGTCTAAACGCTAGCAAAAGAAATCGAGAACACAACTAGAAACAAATACGACAAAGGGAACATGTCCTCCCCGCTCGTCTACTTAATCTAGCTGTTTAACCGATTCATTTCGCTCAAGAAACCTACAGAAGCATCGTTACTTTTACATCTCCATAAGTCGCGCCTATTTACTTAATTCGTAAAACCATTCGCCTGTTACTTACGCAAAAATTGTTCGTATAAATCGAATCAAGCATACAAAGAAACTTTCGAAAGTAAACATAACAGGTTTTACGAAAAAAGTATTTTTCTTATAACAAAAACGAAGCTGTATGATCCGACATTGGACGATCAATCTAAACTTTATTTCCTCACACCAGGATGTGTCAGATCCCATTCTTTAGCCATGCGGCTCACCAGAATCCACTCTCATTCCCTCGGTTGCATCTGAGTAGGAAATCACACCGCAATTGAATCCGCACGGGCTCTCTATCGAGCTTCTTAGGCTTTGTCTCTATCCGATACAAAGGAAACAACTTCCATACGAATAAAGGAAACATTATACGAAACTTTCAACGTATAAATTAAACCCAAAGTGGAAAATCGTTTCCTATGACCATGGGCATACTCGGCCTATCAATCTCGATAAACACTGTTCGGTCCTCGCCCAATTACGCCTTCCCTTCAAAGCCGAACTGGGTTACGGTATCCATCTTAAGGACGATTCTAACCGACTTGACCTTATGGTCTAATCCTTTACCGACTACATCCTCGGCAATGCAGCTGAACACAACCTTCACGCCAAGCCAAAACAATTGAGCGACCACCACTCCGATAACTTGGCGGCTAAACGATAATCCGCAATTTGTCTTGCAACGCTAAGTAACGATTACACAAACAATTATCGTATGACCCAGAAACGGGAATCATACGGTAAAATCGTCATAACAAAACTCAGGTCTAACAACCAAACAGTTAACGGAAAGGTTGAACTTGTCAAAAATCGGCCAAGTTCCATATTCTATGATTCACTTTAAGCCCGCTATGTTTTACTCGTAAAATGCGGCATGTAAGGAAAACTCGCAACAGAGCTCTTAGAGCTATACGAAAAAATCCTCAAATATACAAGAAACAAATCTCGGAAGGCTAACACCTCACTAAGCACAGTATAGGAGGACGCCTCTTTCCAGGGACAAACCTACATGACCCCTTGGTCCTAACTCCTCTATCAACATAACATCCAAACCGGAACAACAAATTTGACTGCCAACATCCGCAACACTGCATAACATCATCAAGCCCGTGAAAAATTCGAGCACGAAACGCGGCATACGAAAGAAAAACCAAAACTTCAGCATTGCGAGACGTCGCAGACGCTTGAAGAAACATTTTTCGAAAAAATACCATCCTCGATAAAAACACTACCTTGGAGGATCGAACAATCATACGCACTAACACCCTCTTGAAACACGTATCCTTCGCGAAGATTCAAAAACGGTAATATCTACCAATAAGTTTGTTGCTGATCACAACGAACTCTTAACGGTCCTAAACAGACTTAGCCATCTCGTAGAGATAGCTCTCATACACCCGACACAAGGGTAATAGCGCTATAAAAGAAATCCAAAATTTTGGTCAGCACTTCCAGAAGACTTAGAAATTGTCCTTGGAGAGACGCTCGATTCCAACCATACAAGTCGTATAAGCCGAGAACCTATCGCGGACTTTAAATCGGTATGGAATCAGGTTGAAACTGTAAGGGGATACGTAAGCAGAATTAGTCATCGCACCCCCTAAACCAGAAGTAAGCCTAGGTTTTGCCCTAAACCCAACACACTGGTCTCTAACATATTTAGGCATGATATCGAAAGATACGAGATCCCAAAATATGTCTTTTCGCTTGTATTCCAACGTTCATAAAGTTCCGGAAAGAAAAATTTTCCCTCTTCATTCAGTCCCGAAAACATAAATACGGCCACACTTGGCCAAAGGTCTAGTATAAAATGCCATCAGCAGCAACATGCCTCATAATCTCTACGTGACATACAACTAGACCGTAAAGGTCTCACTGGAAAACACACTACAAGAAAATAGCTCTATTGCAATAATGATATTTTGTTGCATTATGTTATTATTTTGTTGCAAATACAAAATTGCAATAAAAATGTGACAAATTTTAACTTCTTGCTGTTTGGATGTTGCAAATTCATGTTTGTTGCATATATGTAGCAAACTTGGCAACAAATTGAGTTGTTGCTCTATACGTCATATTATTGCAACAATTTTTTTGTAACAATTTTGTTGTACATTTACAACGTATTGTTGCAACTTTAATAGTGGCAAATCATTGCTACGGAAAATGTATAGCAAAGAACATAGCAAATTTGCAATATTGTTTTATTGCTATTTTATAGTGGCAAATCATTGCTACAGAAAATATATAGCAAACAACATAACAAATTTGCAATAATGTTTTATTGTAATTTTGTAGTAGTGAATTGAAGTCCGAGAGCACCATCCAAGCTTGAACTGCTATCGTCGGAGATCCATGTGTGGTGGTTCTAAAGATAGTCTCCGAATAGCCATCGCCGTTTTGTTTTTTTTTTTTTTTTCTGGTCAAGAGCCATCACCGTTCTCTATCGTTATTTTTCAGGCGAAGAAACAAAGGAAAGCACTTGTTCACGGGCCTTAAATGTTCTGTATGACAAATCAGGCCCAATGTTGAGTGCTGACCTCTTCCACTCATAACTCAATGTTGTTAATTTTACTGATGAGAATTTAATACGTGGAGAAACAATTTTCGTAATTTACTAATATTTGGCGACAAGAAGGATCGATACATGAGAAGATGTGGCGGTCATGACGTCGGTGCAATCAAAATTGTTTGGTCTAAATTTGAATTTGTTTAATAGTTTGTTCGGTGATTCTTGAGCTCCAGCTGTTAAATACGTTGAAGATTTTTTTTTTTCATTTTTAGTGTTGAGTTTATCAATTGTTGAAACATATCATTGTTTAAGAGTGGAAAGAAAAAAAATTGTCTCATTTTAGTGTTGAGTTTTGAATGAGACTCTTTAAGAATTAATATATTTATAGATTGTATCAATTAAGATGTACATTGTTTCAGAAAACATTTAAGGACCTAATGTATGGAAGCATTAGTTGAGTGCATCATTTCTATATAACCTAGAATATACTTTATCTTTTATGCATTGGTATGTAAATAAAAATGCTTTTTAGGAATTAGTTGTTGATTTTGGTTTAGTTTGCAAGTTTAAGCGAAATCAATGGGAATTGTGATGATACCCCACATCTACACCTCAAATGTTTGGTCCATTTTGTTTTTCTTTCATTAAAAACATTGTGGAGGCACAGACTAAAAGAACAGCACGAGAGGAGTTCCACTGTAAATACTCTGTTTTTCTTTCATTAAAACAAAGCACGTTGATTACAAACTTAATCTACATTCTTCCTCTTTCATATGTGAAACTTTATGTGCTTTGATCAAGAAGAAACAATTTCTTCTAACAAAGAGGAGCCGAGAGGAACACCACACCACCACCAAACCTGCACCAAAGAGGATACACTAAAACTTGTCGGATCTACACACCGCCACAGAAGCTAAAAGGCCAACGTTGACAACTCCGAGGACCCAACGCTCCACATGCTCCTACTACGGAGAACCCGCAGAAGATCCTCCTTGAACAAAGCCATCGGAACCTTCGAGAGCCTCACTCAACAGATGAAAACGAACTAAGGAGGAGACTGAGACGCCAACACCAGTTCAGCATCCACGAGCAAGCTCACCTACTGTTTTTCATACTTTGCTAAATAGGCAGCTTAAAACAGCAGATTGATATATAAAAGAGAGAAAGATTGGTCGATGAATTTAGAAATAAATTTGAAAATCCCAGATAGAGACAGTTTAAACAATTAAAGGAAGAACTGGTAAGTGTTTCAAAAAAAAAAAGCTGGTAGTAATCAAAATGTCAAGGTAAGAAAACTAAAGAATAAAAAGAGGATTTGTCATCTCTTCGTCGCAGTTTCACGTCTTGACCTCTCAGTAGTCTGAACTGTCTTCTGTCGATTGAGAATCTTGAGATACTGCATCATCTGGTTCTGAGTCTAGTTCCTCATCAATAACATCATGCAGGTTGACAAACTGTTCTTGTTGGTCAGCTAAACCATCGACTGTGATAGATGGATCAGCCACAATAACTGTATCACTCTCGTATTGTAAAGGACTCGGATCCAATTCCTCACTGCATATAATTTTTCCCCTTGGTTGCATCTTCATTGTTGCATACCAATCACTGTTTCTTTGGCTTAGACGAGGATATGATATAAAACATACTTGGTCTGCTTGGCAAGCAAAAATAAACGGATCATATTTTCCGTACCGTCTAGAGCGATTAACATCAACGATACCAGATCTGTTTATGCGTACACCTTTATCCATTGTTGAGTCATACCAATAGCATCTGAAAAGAACAATTCTAAGACCAACAACTCCTGGATAATACAACTCAAATATTTGTTTTATGATTCCATAACATTCAGATTCTCCACTTGAATCAGATGTTCCTTTCACACAAACACCATAGTTGAACGTACTGCGATCTTTTCCATGATCTAGCGTATGGAAGTTGTATCCTCGACAAAAATAAATTGGCCAAGAGGTTACTTTAGTTGCCGGTCCGTGTACCAAGTCATGCAACCATAACGGATATATATTGCGGTTAGTGTCAGCTCCAATCTGAGAAATACAATAATTGTAGTAAGTAACGTACTTTATTTTGTTAGATATTGCTAGATGTCAGTTTAATACTTACATGTTTTTCTAACCATGATCCAAACTGACGTTCTTTTAAATCAAACAACTGAGCCTCATTTGTGGTGGGATACGTCTTTTTTATGTCTTCTTCGAATAATCTGTATACAAAATTTACAGTGTATTATGAAAAATAATAATCTTAAGACCAATATTAAATTAAGATAAACTTACTTTTCAAAGGGTTGTAGATAACTACAATTTAAAAGGACGTATGAATGCGCACGTTTATAATCTTTTGAGTCCAACCAAACGTCCAAAGATTTCCCACTGCCTCTTCCACCTTGTAAAAATATTTCAGAAATATCTGGAAATAAAGTATTATGTACGCCACCTCCATCATCATTGCGAGAGTCATTGCGACTTTTAGTCTGGATATTAGCTTCAAAGTAGTATGAGCAAAAATCTGAAATTTCCTCGTTAACATATTGTTCTACGATGGATCCTTCAATTTTAGCTTTATTTTTTGCCTTCTTCTTCAAATGATACATATAACGTTCAAACACATACATCCATCGAAATTGGACTGGACCACCTAGCTTTGCCTCGTGAGGGAGATGAACGCTCAAATGCTCCATCACATCAAAAAAAGATGGTGGGAATATTTTCTCTAAGTTACACATGATAATAGCGATATTTCTAGCCAATATCTCCACAGAATCTTTGTCCAAGGTCCGTGCACATAGATCACGAAAGAATAAACTTATACCTGTAAAAAAAAGTCGTCAATATATTTTTTTTTATTTCATCACTTATGCAAGAAGAACTATATGTATAAAGAATAAATACCCGATAATGCTTGATGGATGTTGCTAGGTAATAATTCCGCAAAAGCTATTGGAAGTAATCTTTGCATGAAAACATGACAGTCATGACTCTTCATTCCAGAAAGCTTTCCTCCATTAAAATCAACCGAAGAAGATAGATTAGAGGAATAACCATCAGAAAATTTAACTTCCTTTTTCAACCAATTAAATAGACACGTCTTGGATTCAGGAGATAATCTAAATAATGGAACTGGAGCTTTTCCCTCATTAGTCATATGCAGGTCCTTCCGGTTGCAAATATCAGCCAAATCAAGACGGGATTTAACATTGTCTTTTGTTTTCCCTTGAACATTCAGCACTGTATTGATGATATTATCAAAAAAATTCTTCTCGATATGCATCACATCAAGATTATGACGAAGAAGAAGATGTTTCCAATAAGGTAACTCCCAAAATATACTCTGCTTATGCCAATTATGTTTCTCACCGTATCCCGCTATTTTTGGATGTCCTTCTCCTCCACAGTTAGCAGTCTTTGGTAAGCCCATCAGATGATCAGTCCATAAAGCTTCGCCTGAATATATCGTTGGTGGATCAGAATCAACTACTTTATTTTTTCTGAAGTTTTTCTTGTTACGGCGCAGACTATGATCTTTTGGAAGAAAACGACGGTGACAATCAAACCAACATGTTTTCCTTCCATGCTTCAGCCAAAAAGCTTCAGTATCGTCCATACAATAAGGACATGCTAAACGACCATGAGTTGTCCATCCAGATAACATAGCATAAGCGGGAAAATCACTGATCGTCCATAAAAGCATAGCTCGTAATGTAAAGTTTTGCTTCAGCGATACATCATATGACTCAACTCCATCAGTCCATAAACCATTAAGCTCCTCTATGAGAGGCTGTAAAAACACATCTAAACTCCTTTTTGGATGGTTGGGACCAGGAATTAATATTGTGAGAAACATAAACTCACGTTTCATACACATGTCAGGTGGTAGATTATATGGAGTAAGAATGACCGGCCACAGCGAATAATTTTGACCAGACATACCAAAAGGATTAAATCCATCCGTGCACAAACCAAGATAGACATTTCTAGATTCATTGGCAAAATCAGGATATACCTGGTTAAAGTGTTTCCATGCTTCACCATCTGATGGATGACTCATAACATTACTAGCCTGAGTTGAATAATGCTCTTTGTGCCACCTCATATGTGAAGCTGTCTTCTTCGACTGATATAATCTTTTCAGTCTATCAGCTATTGGAAGATAAAACATTTGTCGAAAAGGAACTTTTTTTCTTCCAGGTTTTGAACTTTTGAATCTAGCAGCTGCACAAAATTTACAGCTTTCTAGGTCTGCGTCGTTCTTCCAGAAGATCATACAATTATTCTGACACACATCTATCTTTTTGTAAGGCAGCCCCAATGATCGCATCAGTTTCTTTGTGTCGTAGTATGAAGCAGTGGCAGTGTTATCTGCAGGCATGTAGTCTTTCAACATTTGAGCAATATAATCCATGCACTTCTCAGACAAGTTATAATCTGTTTTCAGAGTCATACATCGAGCCGCCAATGACAACTGTGAGTGTCCTTCTCGGCATCCATCATATATAGGATTTTGGCTTGCATTTAACAGACTGAAAAATTTTTTGGCTTCTTCATTGGGATCTTCTTCAATACTTACATGAGAGGATGTATGATCATTAAAGGCATCACTTATCATCTCAACATAAGAGTTTTGAGCTTGCATGGAAACATCTATGGGCGTGTTTGTATTTTCCTGAGCATGTTGCGGGTGATTGTCAACTCCATAGTCTTCTCCTTGTGCAACCCAAACAAGATAATTAGCCATAAATCCTCTGTTATATAAATGGCCAACGACTGTTTGCTCATCAAGCAATTTTCTATTCTCACACTTGATGCACGGACAGAATATTTTCTGCTTTTGAGTAAATAAAACATGGTTTTTAGCAATAGCCATGAAACCTTTCAATCCTTCTGTAAATGCATTCGAGACTTGATTGGTATTGGGATCAATTCTTGCATACATCCATTGCCTCATAGCATTACTCGAAGACATTTTAGAAATTCAAAAAATCTGCAACCAACTGATGTAGAACTTGAATAAATCATTAACTCAATGCATAAGTACATATACCAGGAACGTTTCTAACAAATAATTACCTCAGTTTTGCTTTTGAATAATTTAGTTGGTATCAACAGACTCCCGAATGGCACCTGTATAGTCAACAAGTAGACGTAAGTTTTCCGAGCCGTTCAAAGTTGTCTAGATTTAGACTTCTGAGACTCTCGTTGAATAGCATAAATACAGATACACATATATCAGATTCATCATACCGAGTGAGCAGAATCAATCGTACGACAAGTAGACGTAAGTCAGTGTTCCGAGCCGTTCAATCAGGGAAGAAACAGCAACAAATTGTATCTATTTTTTTCAGGATAAAAACAGAGGTTAAGTAAAAATTTAAAACTCAATCCTTATAAGACTTAAACTACAAACCTAATAAAGCCAGAGAGAAACATAATAGATAAGGCGATAGAAGGAGTCAACTTACTAAAGGGAGTAAACAGAGGATTTAGAGAGAGATTAAAACAGAAAGTCCTAACGTCTCTGTTGTGCTGCTGTGCTACTCTGTTTCAAAACAAAGAACGCAACAAGTGGAGAGAGATAGATTCTGGGTTATGACTGAAAGAGATGATTTGGAAGAAGGTAACGTGTTTAGTTTTTTTTTTATTCTTTTTTTTTTGATAAAGATCTTGGAAGTTAAAAGAAAAAAATAAGAAGCGATAAAGATGTCACTTATATTATATAAGTTATATAGCATCTTTAATTATAATTATCTTTGAAGAATATGTAAATTTTTTTTTGTCTAATTTCTTTTTATTTTGAATAGGTAAATTATACCATAGTAGACGAAAACCAAATAAAATTCATAAAATAAACTATTAACAAAATCTCAAGAATCTGAAACTTAAATATAGTGTACATGTTTAAATATACAATATAAATATATGTTATATATTTTCTATTTAATATACAAAAACTAGGCCTGGGTAAAAAAACCGGAACCGAAGAGCCGAACCGGAACCGAACTGAAATACCAGAACCGAACCGAGGATCTTCAAATACCCGAATGGTTCCTATATTTCTATATCCGAAATAACCGAACTGAACCGGAACCGAACCGAGAACCGAATGGATACCCGAATATATAAAAATATTAATTATATATACATATAACATAACTAAATATATCTTTATAACTTAAAATTTATTAAAAGACACAAAAAATATTTAAAGATAACTAAATTATTATGAAATATCCGAACTACCCGAATTATCCGAAAGTATCCGGTTAATTTTATCCGAAATATCCAAAGTAATTCAAAATATCTATTTTTTTATCTAAATCATCCTAATGATTTGATATTTTATCCTAAATAACCGATATTTTACCCGAACTATCTGAACTATCTGAACCGGAACCAAATGAGAACCGAATTTTTTCTGGGTATTTTCCGGTTCTTAGTTTTACTATCCGAGCCAAACCAAACCCAAAACTATCCGAACCAAACCGAACCAAAGTTTTGTAAAGTAGTAAATGGATCCTATAACCCCTACCCGAAATACCCGAACCGAACCGAACCGATACCCGAAATACCAGGCCTAACAAAAACTATAAACCTTTTTCTATAAAAACATATAATAAAAATTATAATCACTGTCACATTTTTTGCCACATATTTTTTATATTTTTTTAATGCAAATTAGCAATGATTCAAAAATGTTGAATGTTTCTTGCGAAATTAGCAAGATATTAGTCTATGTTGCAAAAGGTTGCAATTTAGTAACGAAAATATGCAATGTCTGTTATAGTTGTTATTTTGCAATAAATTTGTAATGAAACTGTAACGATTATTCGTTATTGCAAAAATATTGCAATAATCATAGCAAATTATTAACGAAAATGAACGTTGCATTTTTTCTGTTGCAATAGAGCTATTTTCTTGTAGTGACAGGTCATAAGAGTCTTAACTCCAAGACGAACTACGAATGGCTTGATCCCTTTTGACAAAGGGTACGTAGGCAGCTTTCATCAAGCGCAGCCTCAATCTTATAATTAAGATTCCACTCTTCTTAGAGTGAACGTACAACTTTTAACGGACATTTTCAACCATTAATTCCGCCTAACTTGCCTGACTTGTCTTATCGCACGCTAGAACCTCACATATATGATCCACAGTTCTAACGGGCTGGGGGGCTAACTGTTGGGGTCAAAAACGGTCACGACGAAATTAACGTTCGAAAAAATTTCTCGAAAAAGATAATTCTCGTAAAAATTAGAGTAATTTTTACGATAAAATTATTGAAAAGATTTCTCCGCAGCGTCAAAACAAACTCCAATGGTTCGAGCATCAATCCACTCGACAATGGTCGAGTAGACTTCGTAACTTGTCTACTCGACGATCGTTGTTGGGATCGAAAACTGTCACGACAAATTTAGTATCGAAACATTCAATAAAAACATACATCTCTGATATCTTTACGAAAAATATCGTCAAAGTCGAATCCTTGCAAGGAATTCTACGACTATATCATGTTTTCGCTAAGAACGCGGTCACTACGAAACGACCAAGAACGCACACGGCTCGGTCGCGTTTGGCGACCAAGAATCGAACCAAGCTCGGTTGCTATAGCGACCGAGCCGCGAGACGAGTTTGGTCACTATAGCGACCGAACTCCAAGAAAAGTTCGGTCGCTATAGCGACCAAACTCCAAGCCAAGTTCGGTCCCTATAGCGACTGAACTCCAAGCCAAGCTAGGTCGCTATAGCGACCAAACTTCAGGCCAAGTTCGGTCGCTATAGCGACCGAACATCAAGACCAGTTCGGTTGCTACAGCGACCAAACTTCGAGCCAAGATTGGGCCGCTATAGCGACCAAACATGCATACATCACGGTCCTCGCGTAGCATCCAAAACTTTCCGAAACGTCAATACAACATAAATCTTGCAGTCTCAACTACCCTTTACTACAACCATCCGCAGGCCATGGCTTAACCATTTCTTGATTCTCGATCAAATGGGATCATCTGTCTAGTTTTACGACAAAAACCGCGGAAAACTGTCTTTATCAAAGAAACCGTAATAAACGTCTCGAGTGAAAAGACGGCCCAAAGAGTTCTAAAAATTGATTCGAAGTTCACTTACGATTTCTTAAAAACCCATAAACCTTATCACGGTTTATGCTTGGAAGGATAAATGTCAAGTTCTGCGGATAAATGGAAAGTTTCCGCGGATAATCATGAAGATCAGGAAAATGGAATATCTCCATTTTTTGGCTATAACGGCTTAAGGGCAGTAAGGGAAAGCATAAACCGACCTAGAGGAGAGTATATAAGGAGTTCAAGGCGAGAGGCACAAGGGGACTCTTCTAGACTCAGAATTCTCTGCACTTAGAAACTTTAGGCTTTATTCTCGACAAGTTCGGTTTCTATGACTGGAACACGATTACTAGACGAACTCGCCTAGGCAGTTCGATCTCTTTTCCAGCTCTATCAATTGAACTACGTTCGACTTGATCCTCAAAAGGGGTACGTAGGCAGCCTTTAATAAGGTTCAGTCCGAAATCAATCAAAAACCTTTTTTGTTTCTTTTTCGTCTTTTGTTATCGAGCTGCAACTCAACTAGGTTTAAGGTTTTGGGTCGCTATAACTAGGTAACTCGCTGACAGACTTTGCGGCCAAAACCTTTATAATCTCATGTAATGATCGCAACGCTCTTACGAGAATAAGATCTACTGTTTTCTCTAAATTGTTTTGTTATCTTTTCATATTTACTGCATCTATTTAGTCAGTTGTCGTTGGCTCCACAGAGATCCGGGACCTGAGTTAAATTAGGGTTCTCCTACTTTCCTTATTTGTACGAAAATTGACAGTGCGAATTTTGGTTCCCACAGGGTTTTGGCGTACCGGAAAAAGGAATTCGAGGTTAAGTTCGGATCTTCTTGAGTCATCTTCTGGTAGTTTGATGGCTGACCTATTGGAATAGGTTCTGCCAGGATTTAATTAGTCTTGCAAAGGCAATTTTTTTCCTTCATCTATATTCAAAGTTGAACAAATTTTAACAGGGATTACAGTCCCCTATTTATTTATAATTTGGTTAATTGCATTGCTTAGTTGACCTTTTGGTCCCCCTAGGACTACTTCCTCATTAGCATAATCATTAAGCGAAAACTTACCTGCTTTCGGCGAGATATCGTCAATCGATATTGGTAGCTGGATGTCGATCAATTTCTCTATTGGCTCGTCGCTCGATGTTCTTGTCAAAATTTCGATCAATGCTCGGCCGAAATCCATGTTCTTCATCTTAAGTATTTATGTAAGCAGGGTAAGAAGAAAAACTTTTCAGCAATTACAGTAATAAAATCTAGACTATATTTTAAACTTAATCTAATGGTAATAAGAAAGAGTCCCCGGCAACGGCACCAAATTTGGTATCACTCAAATTACCCTAAAGAGTGAATAACTCTCTCAAATAAGAGGTTCAGATGTAGTGCTTAGGGATCGAATCCACATAGACTCTAGGATTACACAGTAGATTTCTATTCTTCAAAATAAAGCTAGACAAGTAGGTTTTAAGCAGGAATGAAGTGGTGAACAAGGTAGTTGTTCGATTGGTTTGATTTGAGGTTGTTAAGAGTTGGGAAAATAGCTAGATTAAGGTATTATCTCAGGTATGACAAGTATGCAACTTATTTGGGTTATTAAGGGTTTATAAATATTAATTGTTCTTGAACTCAAACCTTGAGTATAATCAATTAGATTATCTAAGTCTAGATCTCGGATCTCAACTTTCGTTTATCAATCACGAGAAAGTGTCGATCGATGATTCTATCTGAATATCGCTCGATACACCTTTCAAAAAATCGATCGACACAACTATTGTCGCGTCGATCGATGCTTCTTCTAGCAAGCTTTACGAACGGGTTTGATAAGGTTCTCTAACTTACTAGACCAATTTTCGTGTGTATCTGGTCAGTTAGATTATACTAGTTTAGTTTCAGGTATTGGAAGCTATTACTTTTCTAAATTAATCCAAAGATCTAAGTTAACAGTGATCAATCCTAAACATTAGCATTAAGAGCAACTAAATGAAGAACTATATTTTAAACACCCTAATGACAGTTCATGTTAGCAATACATAACTCAACCTTATGAGAAACCTAAATCTAACAGTGAGACTACTCAGACATATTCATATGAAACATAATTATGATGGTCAGAATAATACTTAAATAAATGATAAACAAGAGAAACAATAAACAGAGTAATGAAAGCAAGGGAGTTTAAGATCTTCTCTGTTATGAAGTTCAGATCTCTCTCTCTCCCCAATCCTAAACTCTCTCTCCAAGGTAGCAAGATTGCTTCCCTCTAAACTAGGTCTAAGAGGTCTCTAAGTAAGTTTGCCTCTAAAATGGTACAAAACCCTAATAATATAGCCTAACAGGCGGCCAGAGACTCAGGATGCAATTATTGGAACTTTTGTAACACTTGCAATCTTCTAATTTATTATTAACTCGCGGATGGCTTCACTGTCTATCGATGGTAAGAGACTACCGTCGATCGATTATTCTTGGTAAACATTGGTCGATATTCTTCTTTAATAATCGACTTCGTCTTTGTTTCCAGTAAATATCTCATAATAGCTCCAAAATAGCCATTTTACTTCAATGAGTACCTGAACCTGTAAAAGCTTTAAAAAGATTTCAAATGCATCTAAATGATTTCAAAAACATTTATAAATCATGGTTAAAAGTGGGTAAAATCTATGACATATCAACTATACAAAACTACGGTTAAGTAAAGATAAACTTTAAAGCATTCCCGATGAATTTAGCTATACATATATATGACAATTACATGTTCATAAAAATCTTCTATACCAATACATGTTCTATTATAAAAATAAACAACAATGAAAGAATAGAAAGCATCAGTCACTATTACAAGCTGGTAAGTAATCATCCGAACATTTGAATGATAATGTTTCTTACCAACTTAACAATTTGTACACTGCATCACTCTATCTTCCTATAAAACCAGCTACAGGACTGCAAACACCTCTTCCACCTCTACGAATGTTCCATCATTAACCAACCATATTCAATATCACCATCCTCTTATCCTTTAACATTACGATTGATCAACACGGGTGCCACTGTTGGCATGTCCAAATATCACTGTTATAACAATTAAATTTCTCCTGAGGTTTACATGTAACTGTACAAAACCCATGGTGTGTTGTAGGTACGCCTAACATACAGTTCTGAACATATAATATTGTCAAACACAGGAAAGACTAAGCAAATGAGAGCTTTGAGAATTCAAATCCAGTGATGTTAAATAGAGGATGCCAAACAACAGGTTAGATAAAAAAACGTTGGGAATTTTATTTAAAAAAAATTAATTTTTCAAAATAAAAATAAAAATAGAAGTTACTAACTCCGAAACCATTGATTCTACAGTCAACGAATGACAAAATGGAAGGATCTCGAAATTTAATATACTTATTGACTGCAAGGAAGGCTTTTCTCACCACTAACAAGTATCAAAATGCACACATTAATACATTGTTAATAAAAGAAACATATAATATATAAACCAATCACCTAATAACACACTGACAATACTAAATCCACTTACAAAAATTCTACAGAGAAAGTTAACGAAAAAATACTAAGATAAAAAAACATCACACATAACAACAAATACAAAAACTCCGTGTGAAGCGAAATCACAGCCCAAGTAAGTATATAGATTTAAACAATAATATTCTAATTTTAAGAGATTCATCCATTGTTTATCATTGTTGATGATTTAAGTGATTAGTCAACATGAGCAATAACTCTAATATGATTATACTATTTCTTTCACATGAATAGATCAAACGTACTTAGTTACGAATAAAAGACTACCCATTTGGAAACACCATATCTAGACATTCCATTTTCAAAGATTGTTTAAAAATAAGTATAAAATGGCTCCCATCAACACATAAGTATTATAAACTAAATGCTTTTGACTTCTTATTTGATTAATAAAAAGCAATCAAAGACGATGAGGACTGCTTTTATGCTAATGGTTCTTGTTTTCACGATGACATGGTCATATTCGAGTACTCAACCGACAGATCCTCAAGCATGCATTAAGGAGGTTAAGGGTATCTCAAGTGTATGTCGAGATTCAATTTTTCATTTTCATTTCCATGAGATTAAGAAATATTGCTGTGGAACCATTGCTAATGTTTCTGATTTATGTTGGCCAATGATCTTCCCTAACCAGCCTTACGTTCGTTTTTTGTTGAAAGGTATTTGCGTTTGGAAGTAGTCCTTACAAAACGTGTTTGAGTACTTTATTTGTATGATATTCTTAAAAGCTATAATAAAATAATATATACTTTGATAATTTATTAATACTCACAATCTGGATCATATTATCATTTAGTAATACTAAATTCTAATTCGTTTTCTGCTTATATTTTAGTTCAGATATGGAAATGAAAATAAATTACAAATAACATCTTTCAGTTTGATTAAATGTACAGAATTTTAGTTTTTTATACATAAGTTCATGAATAAAGAGATAAACTTTTATTTGAAGCATCAGATTTATTCAGTGTTTATACATGTAAGTTTATTCACTAGAGAAACATCGAAGAAGCTTATGAGGATAAAATAGAGGACTGGAAACAAACTCCTCTGTTTTGGCGGTTAAGATTGGTAAACTAGAAGATTGGTAAGAGATTCTTGAGTTTGAATTTAGAAAGACCATACATATGTTTTGGGGGTTAGGAACTTAGGATTGCAAGCAAGTGTGAATGTGTTTACGCCTAACTTTATGTCATCCTCAATGTGGACCCGTACGTCCTGCATCTTAACCTAATCAAGTAATCATTTTATCCTGGGTTGATGTGAAAATGTGGAAGAATCAACAAGCTTGACCTTTAACTAGTGGTGAGCGTTCGTGTTTTTTTTTTGGTTCATTTCGAGTGGTTTCTTCATTTTGGTTCATTCGGTTCTTGAAATTTAGAACTTACGTGGGCAAAATATTCGATAATTTTTGGGTTCAGATTTGTTTTTATATTTGGGTGAAGAACCAATATTTACCCAAAACAATTTTGAGTTGAGTTTGGTTTGGAATTAAAATATCAAAAATACTCGTAAATAGCTACAATATTGTAAAAGCAACAAAAAATATTCGCAGAGGACTAAAATACTCGGAAATTCCAAATATACAAATATCTTTAAAGTAATATTTTGTTTATAATTATAATTTTGGGGTTTAGAATATTTAAATTTAAATCTCTTATATATCAAAAGATTAATAACTAACCTTTAAAGTGTAATTTATTCACAAGAATGTCATTATGCTTATTTGTCAGCACAAAAAGGCTTCTCACACCCTCCATTCAAAAACACATCTCTTACTAGAGTAATTACAATATAACTTATGTTTGCTTCATAAAAGCCAATGTCATTAGTTTCTATGAATATTTGAATTATATATTTCTAAAAAAAATGGTGACAAAAATAATATAGTAGCACTGATTGAATTGTAATTATGGTAAGTAAATTAATTAATTAATTAATTATTATTGATAAATTCCAGTTTAAAACGCATCAATAAACAGCATAATTAACAAAATGCGTCTTACATAAGTTGAATATTCTTATCATCATTTCTTTTTAATAATTTGTTGTAAATTTGTTGTAAGCCAAATAATGAATTTCCTCGGTAGAAAAAGAACTAAAAGAAACCAAAATTTTCTTTTATTTATAATTTTGTGTAACATAAAATTTAGATGAGTTTATAGTCGATAACAATAAAAATAATAAAAATTTATATACTCAATTCCGATTAATCTTTTGTAGGTTAAATTTGATATCGTTTATCTATTTTATTTTGATGTATATTCTATTTGTATGTTTTGGCATATTTTTGGACATAATTTTTATTAATATTTTTGACATTAGTTTTTGAAATTGTTTGCATGTATATGTAAAGTTAGTTCGTTTTTATTTTATTTTATTTGTTTTATCTTAGTTAATATTAATTTTTAGATTATATTGATTGAATTTTTTGTTTGAAATATTAAGATTATTAAAATACTACACTATGATGCATATTTGCTTCGGTATTGTAAATCAATATGAATATTTTCAATAGCTTATTGCTCCTATAGTAAAAGAAAGTTCTTGGCATAATTTATCAAAAAAAAAAAAAAATCAAAAATGATATAAATTGTTTTTCTTGTTAAACACTGTTTTCATTAAGGTAGTATAAATATAATTTTTACACTTTTTGATTTATTATTTTATTTTTATTTCACATATATGATTCTTTGAATTTTTTTTTTAAAAAATTAATTTCTTTTTTATTCTTTTTTCTTTTTTGGTTATTTAAATTTTTATGTTTACTTTTGAAATGTTTTGTCTTATATCAAGTTAATTAATTTTAATGAAAATAATTTGTTTGTTTTTTTACTTTATTTTAATTTTCATTTTATATTGATAGAAATCATTTATAAAATTTTGTTACTTTAAAATATCAAATTAAGATGCTGATTTGGTGTATTACTATTATAAATAATATATAAGCACCTTAAGTAATATATAGCCTCAACATTGAAAATCAAATGGATTTTCAATTCATGCTGTCTTTATTTTTTTAAATTATTCTTTAAGATTTATTTTTTGTTAGTTAATTTTATGTCAATCTTCAAAAGATTTAGTATAAATATCAAGCTGATTCCATTAATAAATTTTTATTCATTTACTAAATTTAATATTTAATGAAATTTTATTTTAAAAGACATATTTTTTTAGCAATATTGAAAATTTAAAAATAATAAATAAAAAAAGTGATTTAACATATATTCCTTGGTGCTTTAAAATAATATATAGACGCCCTTAATGACTTATATCCTCAACTTACTTGTAGTATATATTATTGTGAATATTTTCAATAGCATATAGCTTAAATTCTGAAAATAATGTGTTAAACTTATATAGTTGTAATTGTTTGAAAGTCTTGTATTTTTAAAATAAAATTATTATTTATTATTTTTTATTTACATCGAAAATTATTTAAGTTAATTTATTTTATAATGTACTCACTTTTGTTAGTCTATCTTATTTGACATTTTTCCATTATTTTGAAGTGACCAATTTTTTGTAAAATATTTGCATTTTTCGAAATATTGACATTCTTGAAAATAATAACGTAGAAAGATAATTTGTAATCATATAATTGATTGTTTTAATTCTATGTGGAAGCTCTCGATGGCTTATAGACTCAAATTTTATATATTATAGAACTCTAGATTGTCTCTTTGTATTGTTGGTAGAGCCAGGATTATCCCTTCTACAAAGTGTTGTCAATCAAAGTGGTGTTACAACAAAAAAAAATAAGATTTTTAAAATATATACTATTAAAAAATATTCACAAAATCTAAAATAAAAACAGTGTTGCAACCATATATAACTTGTTATTATCTTTTTGATCCTACCATTGAGTACGTTACTGTAAATAATTTAAATATATTAAATGAATCATATTATTACTCCTTATTACATTTAATGCACTTTTCTAAAAAAAAATTATTCACCCCACTTTATGGTTGTTAAGCAATAACATTACACACTCAATATTTAGATATCAATTATTAAAATATACAATACATTATATTTGTCATCTTACATTACATAATTCAAAATATTTACAATATATAACTTGATAAAACACATCAGCAAATATAACAGTTTGAAATTTTACTTGAACTTGAAACTATAACCGAAAACATGAACATGAAATTTTCAAAAATATATGTAATACTAAAAACATATTTGAAATACCCAAATATACTTAATATACTGAAAACATTTTGAATACCAAGGGTATCTAATTGGGCCTCGAGCAGGATATGCCGATATGGACTCGAACCAAGGCCCGCAGGTCCAAAAATACCTAACATGTACTTTGCCTTGATCTGGATTAAACCTGTGTTTTAAGATCAGGTTTTTTTGATCTATATAAAATGCCTAAAATTCAGAGAGAGTCACATAACAATGTACATATAAATTCTCAAATAATATAATTCATAAGTTATATAATTTTAAACAAATTTTCTTCTTTGATATATTACGATTTTGTAAAATAATAATGTACAACAATCTCAAAGTATTAATTTCTATAAAAACTGTTTATTTAATATAAAAAGTTTCGGGCTTTCATGGGTCAAAATCTAGTTTATTGCATTAAAACCAATCCTTCCACTATGTCGCATTCAGTACCTCTCCGCCTCCTCCATGGTTACTTAAGAAATCTGTACAAATAAAAAGATGTATTCCTTCTTTAAACCTATTCCTCCACATACTCAATCATTATAGTGTCTTTCTCCCGATGGCGCTGCTTCTCTCTTTCTCTCTCCCAGTTTACCATAAGAAACTCAAATGATTTCACACAGAATTTTCCCACTACTAATCACAATTGGAAAAAGCGAGTAAATAGAAGAAGGCCAGACTAGCAGGGGCGAACCCACTCGAATAGAAGTGGGGTCACTTGACACCACATAAAAAATGATAAAATTTTGTTTTGTATAGGAAACATTAAAGAAACAGTAGCAGAGCTGGTAAGATATAGATTATGACCCCACATAACCCGAGTTCAATGCCAACATGTGACCACTTAAATTGTTTTTGACCCCGTGTTATTCACTCTTGGGTCCGCCACTGGGGATCAGTTTAATATTACCGTTACGTTCACAGTATTGTGCAGCAAACCTGAGAATGTAAGCAATTTTAGAAATTGATTATTCTTTTTGTGAGGCTCATTAAGCATGCCTGCATCAAAGAAAAAATTTCTCTTTATTCCTCTCGTCTCAGCTGCAAATGGATTAATAAACGACGACCATCAGTAAACTAATGGCTTCTTCAGCATGCCTCCATCGGCAACATGTTCTCTTTATTCCACCCTGCATACCTCACATCTCTCTAGCAATATGTGGCTATATGATGGCTCTATGTTCAATAGCCAACACCACTCAAGCATCGTATCTCGAGAGTGGACTGAAACTCTATTTCTTTGCAGCTTTAACACAATCAGAAATCAAAGCTACATGAAGGGATGAGGGAAGTAAAGGTAGAGGCTCTCAAGGATCTACGAAGGTAAGAATGGTCATTTGACTAACTAAAGAGAATATATACTCAATTAATTAAATCGGAGAGCATTTCAGGTGCAGTGTATTAGTGTTTGTCACAATTATTGATGTATGTAAAAATCTTCTACTATTAATCACAAGTCAGAATCAGTTTTTGTTTTCTGGAAAAGGGAGTTTTGGTCGAGAGACATGTCACGACTTACATAGCTTAAGAACAATTTTCAAACAAGCTGATGACTTTGTCTTCTAATTCTACAGGAATTTCCAATATATTTTCTTATGACAATTGTACATAATTTTTGCTTATTTCTTTCTGGGCAGATAAGTACACTCTCGAAGCCAGATAAGTACACTCTCTAATGCAGAAGCTTAAAAGAGATTTTAGTTTTGGTATGCAGTCAACAGGATAATTGATGCTCACCTCTGTTTCTTCAAATATGCAAGATTTTCTTACAAAGCAATTTTAAGAATGACCCAGCACAAAAACTTCCGTTGACAGGAATCACTGAGTTTGGCTTCACAAGGAACCATATCGTACAATGATCTTTTCATGTTCCTGGCAAGAACTATTAGATTCTCTTTCTCACGACCGATTCTTTTTTCTCTCATGGATATCAGCTTCACGCTGTCAACATGGTACCTTTCCATTTATTAATTACAATATAATCGTGTTACTAAGATATTATTATTTTGATTGTTTTAGTAGCCTCCACCCTGTCAATAGTGGTTACTTTAAATTCTTTTTACAAAATTCTTTTGAAACTATACAAACTACGGTTAAGTAAAGATAACTTTAAAGCATTCCCGATGAATTTAGCTTTACATATATATGACAATTACATGAACTCAAAAATCTTCTATACAAATACATGATCTATTATAAAAATAAAACAGCAATAAAATAATAGAAAGCATCAGTCACTACTACAAGCTGGTAAGTAATCATCAGAACATTTGAATGAAAATATTTCTTACCAACTTAACAATTCGTACACTGCATCACTCTATCTTCCTATAAAACCAGCTACAGGACTGCAAACACCTCTTCCACCTCCATGAATGTTCCATCCTTAACCAACCATATCTAACATCACCATCCTCTATCCTTTAACATTAAGATTGATCAACACGGGTGCCACTGTTGGCATGTCCAAATATCACTGGTGTAACAATTAAATTTCTCCACAGGTTTACATGTCACTGTACAAACCCCACGGTGTGTTGCAGATACACTTAACATACGGTTCTAAACATATAATATTGTCAAACACAGGAAAGACTAAGCAAATGAGAGCTTTGAGAATTCAAATCCGGTGATGTTTAAAAAAGGATGCCGGACAACAGGTTAGATGAATAACGTTGGGAATTTTATAAAATAAAAATAAAATTTAGTTTTTCAATAATAAAAATAAATAAAAGTTAGTAACACAGAAACATTGATTCTACAGTCAACGAATGACAAAATTGAAAGATCTCGAAATTTAATATACTTATTGACTGCAAGGAAAGTTTTTCTCACCACTAACAAGTACTAAAATAGACACATTAACACATTATTAATAAAAGAAACACATACTATATAAACCAATCACCTATTACTATATAACACACTGACATTACCAAATCCACTTACAAAAATACTACGGGGAAAGTTGACAAGAAATACTAAGATAAAACAACATCACACATAACAACAAATACAAAAACTCCGCGTGAAGCGATATCACACCCCAAGTAAGTATATATTTAAACTATAATATTTTATTTTTGAGAAATTCAACCATTGTATATCATTGTTGATGATTTAAGAGATTAGTCAACATGAACAATAACTATCATATGATCATACTATTTCTTTTACATGAATAGGTCAAATGTACTTAGCTACAAATAAAAGACTACCCATTTGGAAACACCATATCTAGACATTCCATTTTCAAAGATTGTTTAAAAACAAGTATAAAATGGCTCTCATCAACACATAAGTATTATAAACTAAATGTTTGATTTCTGATTTGATTAATAAAAAGGAATCTAAGACGATGAGGACTGCTTTTATGCTAATGGTTCTTGTTTTCACAATGACATTAATGAAACCCTTAGTTTGATTTTCGATTGCCCCTGATACTTTTGAAGGAAGATCAATGGATTTGAAAGATAGATGATGAAGATGGTGATGGATAGAAGTCGATATGGGGGTGAACTTCAATGCAGATCGATGGAAAGATCAAGCACTTGTCTAGAAGAGTCTCAGATCGTGCAGGTCACCCCACAGGTTTGATCTAGAGACAAGTTTGCCTTCGAGAATTCCTCATCTAGCAGTCATTGTTCAAAGATGAACAAGGGATTCACAGTTTATAAGAACTTTTTAACAAAAGAGTGAATGGATTGGTCAAAGACAATACAAGAGTTTATGTAGAAGATAGGACACGTCTAAGACCTATTGGAAACATAAACAAAGACTCTTGACTTGTAGAAATAGAAAAAGAAATAAAAACTATGCAAGACTTGACTTTTGACCAGAATTGAGTCCTTCTTTGAATGAATCTTCCTTGCCCACGACCAGGACTCATTTGTTGACTCCCTTTTGGTATGATGTAGAATGGCCTTGAAATGGACTGAGGAAAGGCCTGGTCGAGTTTGGAAAGAAACAAGCTTATATTGAACTTTTTATGAACTTTTCCTTGGGTTGAAAAGGGCCCATTTCGCCCACCAGTTAAACCAGCTCCATCTTCAGTGTTACTCAGCTCATCCAGCTCCAAGTTAGTGTCACTTAGCTCATACAGCTCCAAGGTAGTGTCACTTAGCTCATCCAGCTCATTCAGATCCAAGTTAGTGTCACTTAGCTCATACAGCTCCAAGATAGTGTCACTTAGCTCATCCAGCTCATTCAGCTCATCTACTCTCACTTCAGCTGGTTTCAGCTTATACACACTATCTTCAGCTGGTATCAGCTCTTCCACACTCTGTTTCAGCTCTTCCTCAGTCTCACCAGCTGATTTTATCTCAGTGAGCTCGCCTTTCATGCAGTCTGGTTTTGTCCTTTGTTGAAGAATAAGTTCGCTCGGCCAGGGTTGCATCATCCCCTCCTCCTTTAAAAAGATTTGTCCTCAAATCTGTCTCTCCTACATCAAAAGGAAAGAGGTTAGACACGAGACAAAGGTTCAAGCAAAGAAACATGTAAACAATAGAAAAAGAAAGTTTTAGAAAGAAACTTCCTTGCAGTTTTGAAGCCATTTTTTCAGATGCTTCTTTCTCCATATTTCAGGCTGATAAACTTTTTCTCTGCCCTTGTCTTCTGCCCTCTTCTACGACTGATGCTGCTGTTCCTGGATACTCAAAACAAAGCCTAAAGATCCAGTGTTATATATGCAAGATCCACTACAACAAAACATAGAGTTAACTACTAAGATTTACTACTACCAAACTGTCGTCGTATTGTTACGACTACGAAACTTCGTCTGTGCTTCGATCCCGAAAATCATCGTAATGGCGAAGTAGAGTTACGTCGAACAAAAATCGACGTAACAAGGGGGGCCTATTACGTCGATTATACAACGCGTACTACGATTCGTAGTAAAAACGAAGTTATATTACAACTATCTAACATCCACAATTTCCCATCTATTTAGGGACTACGTTACGGCTATTCAAGAAAGTGGTTGACAACGTGTTAATTTTTTGTGTGTATGGTTGGTGAATAAAGGTAGTTAAGTAGTAGTAAATTTTCATATGTAGTATATTCGTAGCAAAATCTCCACCTACCAAATCTGAAAATTTCCTATAAATATGCTCTCTTCTCCCTCTTTCTAAAGATGCAAAAAAAAAAAACAGAAAAAAAAAATTTCAAAAAAATGTCTCATAACGGCAATATCTATGAAGTTCGGAGTTGGATGTACGCACATAAAAACTCTGCAGGAGTTGTGACAGATGAATTTCTCAATGGGGCGGAGATATTCATGTACCAAGCTGGAAACACACCTCTCACGCAGGAAACTGGTAAAATGTTTTGTCCTTGTCGTAAATGCAAAAACACCAAATTTGTTCGTAGTGAAACAGTTTGAAACATATAGTAAATAGAGGATTTACCCCGCATTACTACATATGGTTTCATCATGGAGAAGGTGATAGTAGGAATGAAGCTAGTAGTAGTACTCACTTTGAAGTTGGTGGTAATAGGGAAGAACCGAGTCATTTGCATCCTGAAAGTAGTTACCTTGAGGATCATGTCGTAGATCATGATAGGATGCATGATATGGTTACAGATGCATTTCGTGAAACAACCACAGTAGTTGCTGCAGAAGTAGACAATGTAGAGGTAGAGGAACCGAACTTGGACGCAAAAAGGTTCTATCAAATGTTAGAGGCAGCTAATCAACCAATTTATGAAGGTTGTAGAGAAGGTCTTTCTAAATTGTCATTGGCAGCTAGGATGATGAATATCAAAACTGATCATAACTTGCCTCAAGTTTGTATGGATGCATGTGCTGAGTTGTTTAAAGAGTATTTGCCTCAAGATAATTTGTCCGCTGAATCTTATTATGAGATTCAGAATTTGGTTAGCAGTCTTGGCTTACCTTCAGAGCAGATTGATGTTTGTATAGACAACTGTATGATCTACTGGAGGAAAGATGCGGAGTTGTTGGAGTGTAAGTTCTGCAAGAAGCCACGATATAAACCGCAAGGGCGTGGACGAAAAAGGGTACCGTACCAGCGGATGTGGTACTTACCTATTACAGATAAGCTGAAGAGATTATATCAATCTTAAAAGACTACAGCAGCTATGAGATGGTATGCCGAACATACTCAGAAGGAAGGCGAAATCAATCATCCGTCAGATGCAAAAGCGTGGAAACACTTGAATTCGGTTCACAAAGATTTTGCAAGTAACACTCGCAATGTTTATCTTGGACTATGCACAGATGGATTTAGTCCGTTTGGAATGTCTGGAAGACAGTACTCACTTTGGCCAGTCATCCTAACACCATACAACCTTCCACCAGAGATGTGTATGGAAAGAGAATTTTTTTTCATGAGTATATTGATACCTGGGCCCAAGCATCCGAAGCGATCCCTCAATATTTTCTTACAGCCTTTGATAGAAGAATTGAAGGAGTTTTGGTCAATAGGGGTGCAGACCTATGATTGTTCAATGAGAACAAATTTTACTATGCGAGCAGTTCTTTTGTGGACCATCAGTGACTTTCCTGCATACAGGATGTTATCAGGTTGGACAACGCATGGGAGGCTAGCTTGTCCTTATTGTATGGGAAGCACAGACGCATTTCAGCTTAAGAATGGTAGGAAGACGTCATGGTTTCATTGTCATCGGAGATTTCTTCCCATTATCCATCCATACCGAAGGAACAAGACATTGTTTCGGTCAAAAAGGGTTGTACGAGACACCGCTCCACCATATTTATCTGGAGAAGATATCGAGAAGAATATTGATTATTATGGTGCACAAGAAACAGTTAATTGGCATATTCCTGCAAATATGGCTTATGGTTATGGGACACAGCATAATTGGCACAAAAAAGTATATTTTGGGAACTCCCATACTAGAAAGATCTACTTTTGCGACACAATCTTGATGTGATGCATATTGAGAAAAACTTCTTCGACAACATCATCAATACATTATTGAACGTCCCTGGAAAGACAAAAGATAACAAGAACTCAAGGTTGGACTTGCCTGCATTATGTTCTAGGAAAGAACTGCATATTAAAAGCAATGGGCAAATGCCGGTTCCCATTTTCAGATTGTCAGCAGAAGCAAAGGCAGCGTTGTTCAAGTGGGTGGCATCAGATGTCAAGTTCTCTGATGGGTATGTGTCAAATCTATCAAGATGTGTTGAGAAAGGGCAAAAGTTTTCAGGAATGAAAAGTCATGACTGTCATGTTTTTATGCAACGACTACTACCATTTTCATTTGCGGAGTTGCTTCCAAAGAATGTTCATGAAGCACTTGCAGGTAACATAAATTACTAAATTTTTTATTTTATTGTTATATTAAATAATCTTACTAATTATATAATTCTTTGTGGAATATAATTATATTTTCAGGGATTGGAGCTTTTTTCCGGGATCTTAGCACACGTACCTTAACAGAAGATGTCATCAGACAACTTGATGAGAATATCCCGATCTTAATGTGCAATATGGAGAAAATATTTCCTCCGTCATTTTTTGACGTCATGGAACATTTACTTATCCACCTCCCGTATGAGGCATTGCTTTGTGGACCAGTTCATAACGGATGGATGTATCCTTATGAGCGATCCATGAAACATTTGAAAGGAAAAGCAAAAAATCTTGCAAGGTGGAAGGTTCAATAGTCGCGGGGAGTTTGTCTGAGGAAACTTCTCACTTCACGTCATACTATTTTTGATCACAAGTCCGTACACGGAAAAGGGCTCCAAGCAGATATGATGATGGAGGTATTATGCCGACATATGTCTTACCAGGTGTTCGTGACGTATTCTGTCAGATTGGGCGTCTTGCTGGAAAACTCAAAGAAGTTTGGTGGTCGAGTACAGAAGACGCTCATAGTGCCCATACATATATACTCTTTAATTGCGAGGAGATGCAATCATTTGAAAGGTAAATAAATAATTTATTTACTTTTTATTTTATTTGTTTCGATACTAACTTAATATAATCTTTTGGAAATCAGTGAGTTTGTTGAACAGGTTGAAGAAGCTTTACCAGGAATATCGACAAATGATCTGAACAAAAGGAAAGATCAACACTTTGTCCAGTGGTTAAAAACACAGGTATAAATCATGATTAATATAATTATTATAATATAACTTAAATATTAATGAAGTTAATTATGTATATGCAGGTTGATTACGATGATCCATTCTATCCAACGTGGTTTCACGAACTGATACAAGGTCCGGTCTCTAAGGTCACCACAGCCCCTATGTATTTACACGAGGCTACACATTTCACACTTACGAATATGGAAGTCAGCGAGCAACGATGAACTATGGAATATATGTGAAAGGTGAAACAGATTTCTATGGGATCTTAAAGGAGATCATCGAAGTGGAATTCCCCGGTTTAGTAAAGATGAAATGCGTTCTCTTCAAATGTGACTGGTTCGACCCTACTATCAATAGAGGTGTTCGGTATAGCAAGTTCGGAGTTGTTGATATTAATGCAGCACGGAGATACAACAAATTTGAACCCTACATATTGGCATCTCAAGCGGAGCAAGTCTCTTTTATTCCATATCCAAGGATCAGACAATCTGGAACTTCTTGGTTAGCAGCTATAAAAGTTACACCTCGAGGTCGAGTAATCGTGATGATCAACCGCCTTTGCAAGAAGAAGCTGTTAATGTAGTTGAAGTATCTGAGCAACCCGTTGATGAAATCTTACTAGTTGATCCGCAAAACTTGATTTATGAAGATCCTTCAGAAGATATAATGGACGAAGGCAACGAAGATGAATTTCAAGAAGACGATGATACTAGTGATATTGAATCAAGTGATGGTTCTTCAGACGATGAGTGAATTTCATTATGCCTTTCATTGTGCTATATATATGGTTTTTATCATGTACTGTTAGACTTTTGATTTGATAAAAAATATCGTTTGATGATGTTGTTTATAAGTGTAAGTGTGGTATATAAGTTTAGAAGTTTTGGGGTTTAGGGTTTGGGGTTTAGACTATTGGGGTTTAGGGTTTAGGGTTTAGGTTAACAAACAAGGGTCGACCCTAAATCGTCGTAATTAACAAACGCGGGTCGAGTCAACTTCGTTGTAAATGATTTTCGACCTTGATTCGTTGTAACATAACATCTACATTACTACGATTTCTCAAAATACTGGTAGTCGATCCTAAATCGTCGTAATACCTAAAACGCGGGTCGAGTCAACTTCGTTGTAAAGCTCATTCGACCCTGTATCGTGGTAATTTAACAACCACATTACTACGATTTACAAAAAACAAGGGTCGATCCTGTATAGTAGTTATCTTACTTCTACCTTACGACGACCTACATCTATATATATCCACCACATCCCCACCATAATCTCACACCAAAAACAATCAATAAAGATTACAAATCTCTTAAGAGAAATAATTGGTCATCAGAACCGTTCTTATCAACTCCGTGTAGCTTTCTTTGGTTTGAGGAGCCAAGCAAAGGCTATACGGGTTGGTAAGGATTGTTCTCGTGACCGTATACATTCAAAACCTAAAAAATCATTGCTTTCAAAAAAAACTTTAAGGGAGTGCACGGTTACTAGAACAGTTCTTATCAACTCTACATAGCTTTTCCTCAGTTCATGAAACCGAGAAAATGTTATGTCGGGTCGATAATAATTGTTCTGGTTACAGTGTGTACTCCCTTAATTTTTTTTTCCGAAAATTACATTTACTTCTAAGTTACTACGATCAAAAGCACGGGTCGAGTCAACATAGTTGTAACGGGCCTTCTAATTTACTACGATCAAAAACACGGGTCGAGTCAATATAGTCGTAATGGGCCTACTAAATTACGACGATCCTAAACGCGGGTCGAGTCAACCTAGTCGTAATGGGTCTACTACATTACGACGATCACAAAAATCCCTATATATAGAAGCCACAATCGACCTCACGCGGTTGCTAATTCCCCTTCTCTCTAACCTCTCTGCCTTCTCTCTAGGTACGATTTTTTTTTTTAGTTTAGGTGGTTTAGCTTAGGGATGGAATTAGATTAGGTGGTCAGTTTAGGAATAGATAAAATTATATTTAGGTAATTAAACGTATTATATACTTATTTTAGATGCAAAATTTAGATATATATTTTTTTGTTTTATTTGTTTTATTTAATAATTGATTTTTTTTTTGAACAGGTTAATTGAGTACACATGTCTACTCGCGGTAGAAAACGACTTAGGGGACCCAGCTATGAGACTACATTTCTCGGTGGACTGACTGATCGGTCTGCTTCAACCTCTGGTACTGCAAACCAGTCGGAAACAGTTCCTGAGAGCCAATCTCAGGAACGATCACCAGCTGCGTCTGCTCCTCTTCCACCGTGGGTGCCTCCTGCACCGTATGTCCCTCCACCGCATGGTCAGCCACCTCCGGCAGCTGCTCCACCTCCTCTGGCTGCTGCTCCTCCGGCTGCTGCTCCACTGCCTCAGGCGGCTGTTCCACAACCTCAGGGTGCTCCGGGATATGTCCATCCTGATTTGATGGTGCCCCCGGATGCACCGTACGCTAGATTTACCGTTGAGGATTTGCTTCAGATGCCGGGCCGTGAAGGTTTACCCGTCATCGATCCCGATGGACCACCAAACACATACTGGTAATTAAGTTTAATATATTATTATTTCCATAAGTTATAAATTATATATGTATATATATCTAATTACATTTTTGTCTTTTGCAGGTTTAATACGGACAACCGTCTTGGACGGTCCGTTTCAGATACCATCAAGTCATATTTTTCTGAACCGCATCCGAACTGGAGTCTTACGCCATATCACTTTCGGAGAACTTGGTTCAAGTGTTTTGCGGTGAGTTTTCATATTTTAATTTATAATTTATATTTTATTTTCAATAATATTTATTTATTATATTTATTAATTAATATTTTTCCAGCAAAAATGGAATTGGTCTATTGCCGTCAACGAGCAAGTGAAGAAGGCATTCAACGAGAAGGCGATGGATCGCCTTAAAAACACCGTTGGCGACTGGAAGGATAAGTGGAGGTTTCAGGGTGATGCTGCGAAACCCATATTCATCAGCGACACTACATGGGCAGGCCTCAAGGCCTATTGGATGTTGCCTCGGAGCATTATGACGGCCAACAACTGCTCGGCAGCCCGACACACACCAGATGCAGAAGGCAATTTACCGTTGCCTCATACTTCAGGACATATTCCACACGCCGGAGTTGCCTTACAGATGGTAATTTTTTTTAATTATTAATAAATATTTTATGAATAAAATTTATTATATTAAATTTCTAAATTTTTTCTACAGGCTGCTGAAGATGGAGAACCTCCATCTTTTTCCAAGCTTTACAAAAAGACTCACACCCATAAAGATGGGACGTTTGTGGATGCTCGGGCTGAAAAGATCCACAATGACATTCAGTCTCGAATCCAAGAGGTCGAGACTCAGCTGTCCCAAGAAAATCCGGATTTGCCACCTGTTCAGTTGTCAACGGTAGAACAGGACAAAATATTTGAACTGGTAATATATATTTTTAAATATATATATATATATTTATAGTATAATTTAATTAAATAATTATTTTTAAATATATTTTTACTAATAAAATTAATTCATTTATTACAGGTTGCCCCAAAGAGAAGGGGACGGATCGTCGGACTTGGCTCGGTTAACGATGTTCCAAGGGTGAGAGCAGGTTATGTGTCGGCAAGAGACGAAGAGAATGCTCAGCTCCGGGCAGCTTTGGCAGCTTCTAATGCCGCCTTAGCAGAGAACCGGAATCAGATGATGGGCATGGCGTCAATGTTCGATATGATTGCGGAGTCAAACCCAAGGTATGAGCAGATGTGGAGTCAACTCCGTCCTACCATAGTCCCACAACGCACCGCGGAGGAGCAGGCGGATCTAGAGCGACGGACCGAGAACCGTAGTTCCGAGCTTCGGGAAGACCTTGATCTTTAGGTTTTTTTTTTAATTTTGTAATTTTTATTTTGGATTTTAAAAAATTTTAATATATTATTATTATTTTGTTTATATTTCTGGTTATTAAGTTATTTTAATATAATTATATATTTCATTTTTTATTATTGAACAAAAAAATAACAATTTTAAATATAAAACGTTTTATAAATCGAGGTAATTCGTAGTAAATATTCTAAAGAAATCGAGGTTAACTCGTAGTAAAAGTTCCAAAGGAATCAAGGTAAATTCGTAGTAAAACATAGATGTAATGTAGTCGTATATGTTACTACCAATGTACTTCGACATTCGAGGGTAATTCGTTGTAAATAATAAAACACAATAGCTTCTAACTTACCTCGATATTAACGACTGCGTCTACGTCTACATTACTTCGATATATTTTACTTCTATGTTACTTCGATTTGTGTATTACTTCCACGTTACGACGATTGGCTTATTACGTCGATTTGACCTCGATTGTCGTTGGTCGTCCTTTTACTTCGATGTTACGTTGATTTTTCCATTACGACGAGGTAGTAACTACGATTCGTGTTTCGTAGTTAAGTCGTCGTAATGGTGGTTTAACTACGATTTAACCATGATATATGCAGTAGTTATAGTCAACATTTGTTGTAGTGAGACATGTTCTTAATCTGATCAACAACAAAGAGATTCTTTCTGCGAACATGTTGCACTGGTTTCTGAAGTTGAAAACGCCTATCAAAATAGGTATTGCAGACCAGAATGTTTCCAAGGCACGAAATAACAAAGTTCTCAAAGAAAAATATCAAAACAAGCGCAAGTTTCTCATATCCAGAACACAATAGAGAATCAATTATCAATGGTCCAGCATGCTTATCAAAGAAGGTTTTGTAAATCAGAATACTTTTTGTGGGAACCAAAATTCACACCGTCGATTTTAATGAATAATAATGGACGAAAGCAACGAAAACCCTACTTTCCTTGAGGTCCGGATTCTCTGTGAGAGCCAACGACAAGTGACCAAATAAATGCGGAAAAGGTTTGTTAAGATTTGGGACTGGACCTTAAGAAAGGCTGCCTACGTACCCCTTTCGAGGATCAAGTCGGACGTAGTTCGGTTAGAAAGAATTGAACAAGAGATCGAACCATCTGGGCGGGTTCGTCTAGTATGAGCGTGGGTTATAGAAACAGGCATGTCGAGCATGATGCCTAGAGTTCTAAGTGTCGAGCTCTAGAGTAAAAGAATTGTCCGATCCATCCAAGAGGAGCGGAGATTTGCGAGCAGGAGGCGGCCAGACGTTCTAGGGCCTCCCTTGCTAGTCTAACCGCCTAAATTCTAAGTTCTATCAGCTAACAGGAGCTCTCTAGGTCTCCAATCTCGGATCCCCTTCTCTTCTGCTCCAGTCCTCCTTATATAGTTGCTTTAGGTCGGTGGCCCGTTTAACCTTTCGCCTTTGGGCCCAAGTTTATCTCTTTTGGAAATATTCCATTTTCCATCGATCTTCGTAGTTATCCTCAAGCATTGACATTTATCTGCGGAAACTTAGCATTTATCCTACTTCAATAAGTTAGGATAAATCGTCATAGCTCCTATTGGGCTTGGATCCCCAAAATCGTAAGTGAGCCCATGGACACGCTTCAAGCCCTCGAACGTTCGTACGATTTCTCGGAAAGATTATCTTTTCCGTAAAATAAATCGAATAGCCTAAAGAATCGATGTTCGATTGGATCGTCCTTGTTTTACACGATACACTTTGCGGAAGAACCAACCTTCCTAGCTCTAGTCGTAAGACTTCGAGGATAACTCCAATCGAGTTGAACCGAGGAACTTTATGTCCATAGCTAGGGTGTTACGACTTCACGTAAGCCACGAGGTGCGATCTAAATCAGACGGGCTGGGAACAGGCTGGACGCGTCGGCGCCCGGGGCCAGGACATGGACGAGCTCGCGCCGGCGCCTGGGACCAACACGAGTGAGCACGCGCCGGCGCCCGGGGCCAGCACGGGCGAGCTGGCTCCTGGCGCCCGGGACTAGCACGGGCGAGCCGGCTCCCGGAGCCCGGGACCAGCACGGGCGGGCCGGCGCCCGGCGCCCGGGACCAGCACGGGCGAGCCGGCGCCCGGCGCCCGGGAACAGCACGGGCGAGCCGGCGCCCGGCGCCCGGGACCAGCACGGGCGAGCCGGCGCCCGGCGCCCGGGACCAGCACGGGCGAGCCAGCGCCCGGCGCCCGGGACCAGCACGAGCCAGCCGGCGTCCGGGACCAGCTCGGGGGAGCCGGCGCCCAGCGCCTGGCACCAGCACGGGCGAGCCGGCGCCTGGTGCCCGGGACCAGCATGGGGGAGCCGGCGCCCCGGACCTGTGCGGGCGAGCCGGCGCCCGGCGCCCGGGACCAGCACGGGCGAGCCGGCGCCCGGGGCCTTGGTCGCGCCTGTTCTCTTCCGATCCAACCTTTGTTGATTGTTTTTGCGGAAAGTCCGCAGACAGAAATAATCTTAGCCGTTGATTTCGAGATAACCGTTTTTGACACCAACAGTTAGCGGATATTCTAATTTGAGAAAATCTCGTATGACTTCTTTTCAAATCATACGAAACCTTTTGTTTCGAGAAATACTTTCCAGAGACTTTCAGTCTTTGATTCCATCGTGACCGATTTTGACCCCAACAGTTAGCCCCCCAGCTCGTTATAACCTTCGCGATGTTCTTGCGAGCGGTAAGACATGTCAGGTAAGATAGGCGGCATTAATGGTTGAAAGGCTCAGTTGAAAGTGGTAAGATTGAGGCTGCGCCTTTCGAAGGCTGCCTACGTACCCTGTCGAAGGGATCAAGCCTTCCGTAGTCTGTTTTGGAGTTTAAGACCCTTGTGATCTATTTTCCAGCGAGACTTATATGGTCTGGTTATGTGTCGTGAGAGACTTTCGAGCATGTTGGTGTTGATAGTATTTCTTATTAGACCTTTGTCAGCCGCAAGAGTAGTCTCGGAGGCTGTTTATTTTGGCCAAGTTCGGCCTGTTAAAAATAGTTTGCTCAAATCTATAAAATCATGGTTTTTATAAAGTTGAAAGAACTTCTGTTTATCGAAGTTAGAGGGACAAGGTGTGAGTTGTCGTCTCATTCCTGCCTCTCAGATGATCACCGTATCCATCGATTGTACAAAGCGAGATTTTTTGTGGTTTACGCGAAGTTTCGTGAAACGGATAGACTTAAGCGAAGAGACAAGTTTTGGGATCTCGTATTGGGTATTGATACTATGTCTGTGAGATGTTAAGTACCAGCAAGGCTGGATTTAGGGCAAGACCTAGGTTTACTCTCGGACTGAGGCTTTGCGATGACAAATCGGCTTTCGTTTTGCCTGTTTGTGATTTTAACCTGACTCGTACCGTTTTAAAATCCGCGAAGTGTTATCAGCTTATATGATTTGTCTGGGTACGAATCGAGCTACTTCCGTTAGGAAGTGCTAAACGAAATTTCAGTTTTCTTGTATAGCGCGCTATGTTATCCTTGTCGGATGTAAGAGAGCCTACCCTTTTAAAGGCGGCTATTGTCTGTTTAGGACGTTAGAGTTTGTTTGTTGTGATCAGCAACAACGACATGATACCGTTTTGAAGGTGTGTTACAGTTTAGAGTTCCTGAGACGAGAATTTCGTCTGGAACGTTTTGAGGAAAAGAATGTCATTCAAGCGTTAGCGACGTCTCGCAGTGCTGAAGGTCAAGTTTTCCTTGTGCCACATTTCGTGGTTGAAATGTTTGCGGGCTTGGAGATGTTTTGCGAATTTTCGCAGCCAGAAACTGTTGTTTCAGTTTGGACGCAGGACCAAGAGGTCGCGTAAATTTGACCCAGGGAGAAACGTCTACATTCACTGTGCTTCGTGAAGTGTTGGCCTTCCAGGATTTGTTTGTATATTTTAAGGATGACTCGTATAACTCTTGGAGCCTTGTGTTGAGTGTTTTTTTTTATGCCGTGTTTACGGGGCGTATAGAAGTTAATCGATTGATGATAAGTTTAAATCTTCCATTAACCATATGGTTGTTAGGACTGAGTTTTGGTATGAAGAGTTTATCGTATGATTTTCCGATTCTGGGTTATACGACAAATTGCTTGCGTAATAGTCACTTGGCGTTCTATGAACAGATCGTGGATTGTTGTTTTAGCCGTTAAGCGATTTGAGCAGTGGTCGCTCGGTAGTTTTGGATTGGCATGGAGGTTAGATTCAGCCGTATAGCCAAGGAAGTTGTTGGTAAACGATCAGACCATGACCCTTATTAAGGTCATGTTGGTTTACGATTGTCCTTAATGGGGATGCCGAATTCAGGTCCGGGCTTTAGGGAAAGGCGTAGTTGGCCGAGGGCCAAATAGCGTTTGCCGAGATAGACATGCCAAGCATAGCGGAGTTTTCTGAGTTGTGGCTGATGGCTTTTAGAAACGATCTTCCACTTTAGGTCTCAGTTATACGATGAATGGTTCGTATAAATTTTTTTTTTTTTTGGTTGCATGAAAATCGTTTCATTTTTTCCGGGGGGACAAAGTTTAAGGGATCGACGCAGGACACGTGCGGATTCGCCTGCGTGATTATTTCCTGCTCGGACGTAACTGCGGGGAGTGAAAGCAGGAGCCAGAAACCTTGTGGAGCAAAAACTGTCTATGACAGTTACCCGTTGGACCCATTATGTTTATTTTACGAAAGTTGCTTTGTATGAATTGACTCGACCATACAGAGGATTTTTCGTAAAAGTGATGTAAGAGGGGGTTTTCGTAAAGGTAACTGGAGAGTGTTTTTCACAAATTACTGCGATATTTGCGACCACGGATTATGTTTTCCTCATTCACTTTTGCGTACTGCGAAGTCGTTTTGCATGAGACCGATCATGTTTTTTCCATAGGCTGTTTTGTGTAAAATGTTCTTGTTATACGAAAGTAATGGATGACCGGTTTCATGGAGATAGACAATCGCAGATTGACAAAAGTAGCGATGTTTCTGCGGATCACACGAGAGATGTTTCCGCTATGATTTCGATCTTTGGACGAAATTTGTTTCGAATTACTCATGGAGTTTTACCGCAGGTTATTTCGTTATTTTTGTAGTTCACCGTCGTGCTATTAGTCTGACGCTGGTACACGTTTCTAGTCGCGAGTTTGCGACGAGAGACACGTAGAGTTTTCAAGACTATGTTTGTAACAGTTGGGAAATGCCGCTAGCGTTTTTTAGACGAATTTTATTGCTGCGAGAGTTTGCTTTGTCAAAAGCGTTGTCTTTATGCTGAAGCAAAAAGATTTCAAGGATGGAAATATACGAGTATAGTATACGTACCTACTTCCCTTTTCTTTTAATGAAAGAAAACGGGTTAGCCGTTCTTTCGAAGGCTTGTGTAAGTTTTTTCTTTCTTTTAGGAAGCGGGATGAGTAAGCTTTAGAATGCGTGGCGATCGTTTCTCGGTTTTTCGAGAGACTAGATCGGTTTGCATGTTCTGCCTGGACAATCAAAGAACAATGGAACAAGACTGGAAAATTTGCCTAAGACTTAGCTTGCTAGACTATCCACCTAGGTTCTAAGTTCCCTAAATTCTACGGCAGTTTTCAAGACGTTTTCGTTCCTGTCCTACGAAAAATTATAACCTTGGAAAAATTTTATAAGTCGGACGTACCTTACTCTCATCGATTATTCGAGATCGCCTCTTGTCCGTTCCTCTTTGTTTCATGTCTTCTAATCCGAGTTTCAATTTTCGTAGTGTTAGTTTTTACAAGACCGGGTGTGTATTTCGTCGAAGGATTCTTGCGAGTATGAGTTAGTAATTTATCGAAAGTTTATTAGGCGTTTAGGAATGGCCACTTTCAATTAATTGTCAAAGGATTTCGAAAAGATGGCCACTTTCGATTCATTTTCAAAGGATTTCGAAAAGTCTGATACTAAACGAGAATTGATTTTCGACGAAATTCTGACGAGAATATCGGAGCGAGAGAGAGGTATCACCGCCCAAGTTCCTGTTCTTGTTTCTTCGTACTGCTGGTTAAATTTACCATGTGCTCGATGGAACATTACAGAATCATTGAAACAAAGAGAGGGGGAGTAGGAGATAACTCGAAGAGGGATAAGGTGGGAGTTTTTAAACACTATGAGCAGGACATCACTCAAGTGGGGTCCTTAGTTCGTCAAGCTACGATTTTACGAGAAAGTACTCCGTCATGGCATCGTTCTTCCGAATGAATCGCAATTCCTCGTATAGTTGAGATGATTGGTGTTTCAGAATAACCGTGATTGTTTTATACGATGAATTGCAATCCATTCGTTAACCGAACCTTCCGAGTTTTTTCGTAACTTTCCCGATCGTTCCGATCGAAATGAAACAAGGGTTTTATATTCACGGTTTTAAGGATTTGTACTACGTGGCTTCGAGCGAGGATGCAAAGTACGTGATTGGACTAGTGTTGGGATGGTTTCACGAGAAATTAGCCGCACTCGCCGAACGACCCGCAGCCCGGCGCGCGGGACCGCGGAATGGCCGCAACCGCCGGCGCCCGGGGCCGCGACTTGGGCGCAGCCGCCGGCGCTCGGGGCCATGGAGCGGGTCCAGCCGCCAGCGCCCGGCCGCGACGTGGGCGCAGCCGCCGGCACTCGGGGCCGTGGCGCGGGTCCAGCCGCCGGCGCCCAGGGCTGCGACGTGGGCGCAGCCGCCGGCGCCCGGGGCCGCGACGTGGGCGCAGCCGCCGGCGCCTGGGGCCGTGGCGCGGGTCCAGTCGCCGGCGCCCAGAGTCGTGGCGTGGGCGCAGCCGCCGGGGCCCGGGGCCGTGTCTTGGCTGCTACCGCCGGCACCCGGGGCCGTGTCCGTCGGGTAACCCGTTTCGCTTATTCGTTTTCTCGTCTGCGAGTAATTTAGGGTTTCTCCATGGTTTCGGGGAGAACGAGTTTTCTTTTTCCGAGAAATTCTCAAAAAACGTTTTCGGTCAAACCCCTACTCGTCGAGATTTCTAAAACTCGGTATTTAGACGAATTTCTTGGGATTTGATAGATTTTATCGTTGCCCTTTCTGTTTTTATAGAGAAATTGCGAGCTCGTTTTCGTGCTCTTCCTGTGGCGAAAAGCCGCGACTAGGTTTTTCTATTTTCTCGAGCGCTACGGCGTTCGCAAAAGCGTTGGCCGTAGGAGCATTTACGCTAAAGTTGTTTACCAACGTTGATGTGAGCTGCGAGTTTTGTCTTTCATATTTCCAGACATCGCTTCAGTCAAGCGTTTCGTGGCCTTGAGAGTAAGAGTAATCCGTCCCCCCTCCTTCTAGCGCCAAACTGTGGGAACCGAAATTCACACCATCAATTTTAATGAATAATAATGGAGGAAAGCAACGAAAAATAATAATGAGAGTAAGAGTAATCCGGATTCTCTGCGAGAGCCAACGACAAGTGACCAAATAAATGCGGAAAAGGTTTGTTAAGATTTGGGACTGGACCTTAAGAAAGGCTGCCTACGTACCCCTTTCGAGGATCAAGTCGGACGTAGTTCGGTTAGAAAGAATTGAACAAGAGATCGAACCGTCTGGGCGGGTTCGTCTAGTATGATCGTGGGTTATAGAAACAGGCATGTCGAGCATGATGCCTAGAGCTTCTAAGTGTCGAGCTCTAGAGTAAAAGAATTGTCCGATCCTTCCAAGAGGAGCGGAGATTTGCGAGCAGGAGGCGGCCAGACGTTCTAGGGCCTGCCTTGCTAGTCTAACCGCCTAAATTCTAAGTTCTATCAGCTATCAGCTAACAGGAGCTGCTCCAGCCCTCCTTATATAGTCGCTTTAGGTCGGTGGCCCGTTTAACCTTTCGCTTTTGGGCCCAAGTTTATCTCTTTTGGAAATATTCCATTTTCCGTCGATCTTCGTAGTTATCCTCAAGCATTGACATTTATCTGCAGAAACTTAGCTTTTATCCTACTTCAATAAGTTAGGATAAATCATCATAGCTCCAATTGGGCTTGGATCCCCAAAATCGTAAGTGAGCCCATGGACACGCTTCAGGCCCTCGAACGTTCGTACGATTTCTCGGAAAGATTAAATTTTCCGCAAAATAAATCGTATAGCCTAAAGAATTGATGTTTGAGTTGATCGTCCTTGTTTTACACGATACACTTTGTGGAAGAACCAACCTTCCTAGCTCTAGTCGTAAGACTTCGAGGATAACTCCAATCGAGTTGAACCGAGGAACATTAGGTCCATAGCTAAGGTGTTACGACTTCACGGAAGCCACGAGGTGCGATCTAAATCGGACGGGCTAGGAACAGGCTGGACGCGTCGGCGCCCGGGGACAGGACATGGACAAGCGCGCGCCGGCGCCCGGGACCAACACGGGCGAGCACCCGCCGGCACCTGGGGCCAGCACAAGCGAGCCGGCGCCCGGCGCCCGGGACTAGAACGGGCGAGCCGACGCCCGGCGCCCGAGACCAGCACGGGCGAGCCGGCGCCCTTGCGCCTTGGACCAGCAATGGCGAGCCGGCGCCCAGCCCCCGGGACCAGCACGGGCGAGCCGGCGCCCGCCGCCCGGGACCAGCACGGGCGAGCCGGCGCCCGGCGCCCGGGACCACCACGGGCGAGCCGGCGCCCGGCGCCCGGGACCAGCACGGGCGAGCCAGCGCCCGGCGCCCGAGACCAGCACGGGTGAGCCGGCGCCCGGCGCCCGGGACCAGCATGGGCGAGCCGGCGCCCGGCGCGCGGGGCCTTGGTCGCGCCTGTTCTCTTCCGATCTAACCTTTGTTGATTGTTTTTGCGGAAAGTCCGCAGACAGGAAATGATCTTAGCCGTTGATTTCGAGATAACCGTTTTTGACCCCAAAAGTTAGCGGATATTCTAATTTGAGAAAATCTCGTATGACTTCTTTTCAAATCATACGAAACCTTTTGTTTTGAGAAATACTTTCCAGAGACTTCCAGTCGTTGATTCCGTCGTGACCGATTTTGACCCCAACATTTTTAAGGCATGAAATACCATAGATCAACTTCAAAATGTGCCTAACATGATCAGAATAAGAACACAAAAGTTTAAGTTCAAGATCAGATCAGTTAGCATATGTCTAACAAGTTTAGCATGACTTTCAAAGAATGTGTTGTATACTGACTCCAGATCCTGTGTCACATAGGGCACGTGGGAAATTGATCCCATGAACTGAGTACGGGACAACGAACTTCCCTGGATCACCCTTCTTCTCAAGTTTGATCCTCCTGATCATGGTTTCTCTGACCTGATTGAACATCCTTCTGATATCTTCTTCTGTCTCCTTTGTCTCTCTGAAAAACATCCACAATCTGCGTGTGTAGTATGCTTCTTCGAACGGTTTCTCCTTAGGTATTCTTAGAACTCTCTTCCTGAAGCTTTCTATTTCTTTCTCGTTGACTCCCCTTTTAAGGTGCTTAGGAACCTTCTCTTTCCTTTTTCTGAGAGTACGGCCTTTGGTTTCTTTTTTTAACTCCATGGGTTCTAGGGTATCCGTGGGTTTTTTCAAGATAACTTCTGGTGGGCCTTTGGAGGGTTTAGATTGCTCCCTGAGTGCATTAAGTCGTGCAACATCTATCTTGGGAAGTTGCACTCGGCGTGTGATAACTGAATATCGATCGATATGTTCTGGAGTATGTCGATCGATTTCCTTATCCTTCTGTCGATCGATGGAACATCCATTTTGTCCATCGATGTTGTAAGGGCTGGGTGGATATGGGTGCTTTGCTGCGAACTCCTCGTGAGTAAGTATCTTTACGGCGTTGCACTCGTGAGTGGATTCTTCAAGGTCCATCGGTCGATGCTCATCTGAGTCCATCGTTCGATTTGAATTGGCGTACATTGATCGATAGTCGTGTCCGGACATCGGTCGATACCAATGGTTCCCGCCAATACTCATGGAACTTTCGATCTGAAAGTCTCCCTCTTGCAGCTTCTCATGCTTCACCACTCTCCAAAAATTGTCTTCTATGATAGCATTGACGTTGTGGCCTGTTGCTTCTTCTCCAGTCCCTTTTCCTAAGGCTTCATGCTTCTTAACAGCTTCTCCTGTCTGAATCACTTGAGTCTCTAGTTTCTTCACATGAGTGCTCAAAGCATCAAGCTTTTTGTTCAAGGTGGTGTAGACAGCGTCGATCTTTCCATTGAAGTTCACCTCTAACTGCTGCTGGCTTTCAAGAACTTTTCTGAGCATGTCTTCTAGCTTTCCTTCTGGGTTTGGTGTGGGTGGCTTCATGTAAGATGAGTTTCCATAACTCCTGTTGTTGTTGGGGTTGCTGCTGTTGAAGTTGCCTCTTTGTCCTGAGAAGTTTCTGTTTCCTTGGTTTCCAGATCTCTGAAATCCAGTTCCATTGATCCAGTTGACTTCTGCTTCTATGTAGTCATCTTCTTCATCAGCTTCTGCATCCTCCACTGAGCAGGTTTGCTTGTTTAGCAGTTTCTGAACATTGTCAAGTGTAGCATGTCCCTCATTTATCTGTTCCTTTCCAAGGAACGCTGCAGATCTTACTTTTACAATGTTCTTCGTGCTGTTGCTGGATGCTAAGTTGTCTATTAGCTTCACAGCATCTTCAGGATTCCTTGTGGTGAAGTTGCCTTCACTTGCAGTATCCAGAGCCATCTGATATTTCAGCGCGATGCCTCTGAAGAAAGTGCAGAGCAGTTGCACCTTGTTGAATCCATGGTGTGGACAATCTCGCTGGTAAGACTTGAATTTGATCCAGGTATCCTTGAATGACTCTCCAGGCTCCTGGTTGAATGTGGCAATTTTCCTCCTTAAGTCTTCAGCGCGCGCATCATCAAAGAAGTTACTCAAAAATGCGTTTTTGATGTCGCTCCAGGATGTAAGAGATCCTGGTGGTAGCTGCTTAAGCCACTGTAAAGCTTCTCCAGATAAAGAGTGCTTGAAGAGCTTACATAGAAGGTAGTCCACGGGGAATCCATTGGCTTTGATAGCAGATATGAGATCCTCGAACCTCTCCAGATGGTCCATGGGATGCTCATTGGACAGCCCACAGTAGGGTGTCAGTCCCACAAGGGTGTAGTACTGCGACTTGAGCTCGAAATTGCCTCTCTGAATAGCAGGGGGACGAATGGCTGATCTGTTGGTGTAGAACTGATCTAGACGGTTGTAGTCAGCTAGTGTTCGAGTAGCCTCTCCTACAGGTTGAACAGCTCCTGTAGGTGCAGTTTCTGGCTCAGGGATTACGTCATTCTGAGCATTGAGCTTCTGACCTGCTTCATTACAAAGGTGACCTTCTTGGTCACGCAAGTCTCCATTCTCATCTCGTGTGAGAATAATCGGCGCAACCATGACTCGCGGAACAGTATCGATCGATATACAGTTAGGGGTATCGATCGATGTCGGATGAAACGTGTCAGTCGACAGTGAAGTAGTGTCGGTCGACAGGAAGGTGCGAGTATCGGTCGACGAAGACGGTGTCTCGGTCGACAGTGGTGTGTCGGTATCGGTCGACAGACAGTTGTTGATGTCGATCGATGCGGAAAGGATTTCCTTGCGGATTGAACGTTCCAAGCTAGCAGGGTCTTCTGAGAACAAAAGTTGAGATGCCTTGTTACTTCTGGTACTGCTGGGCATGTACCTGACAAGACAAGAAAAATTTTGTGTCAGAAAAAAAAATTAAAGTAAAAATAACCTAGACCTAATCAGATTAAATCCTATTGTATCAAAGCTCTCCGGCACCGGCGCCAAATTTGATATCACTCAAATTACCCTAAGAAGTGACTTTACTCTCTCAAATAAGAGGTTCAATTGTAGTACTTAGGGATCAAATCCACAGAGAGCTAGTGTACAAATAAGATGCAATCTTAGTGACTATGCTAGGTTGAAAACGGTTTAAAGTAAAATGCAGGTTTTTGAGTAATGGTAAGATTACTCAGTTGAAAGGTTTTGGTTTAAGAAAATAAAGAAAAGTAGTTAGATTCAGGGTAGGTATTCAGGAATTCAGGATTATAAGTACTACAAATGCTAACAAGTTGCTTGCATGATATGTCAGAGCTCAACACTATTAAATGAATCCATCAGCTCTCGCAATATTTAGACCATCTATTACTTAGATGCTAAATGGTGTTTGCGGTCAGCTATATCGCCGACAGTATCGATCGATTATTCGATAAGAATATCGACCGATACACCTCTAGCTACGTCGATCGATTACTCTATAGGAGTATCGATCGATACGGCTCTAAGCAGAACTTATGCGCGAGTTGATACAGTGCTCACCATGATCTTAGATCAGCTTTCGCTTGTCTCAAGAGTGTCATAGCATGTTTAGGATGTTATCAGGAATTGTATTGAATGAATAATGCAATCCAAGCTCATGTTCTAGGTAGCTAATCTAGAAAAAGCATTAATGAACAATCCTAACAATAAATATCACAACTATAGGAGATGTAGGCTGGGGCTAATCCCTCATATCCTATTTAAACTCTAAATATAACAAATGAATCTACTCAGACATGGCTAAGTGATTCATAGTAACAAGGTAATAATAGGAGTTCATAGATCTATTAGAGGAGTGAACACTTAAGTTCCAATCACAAATCTCTTTGGATCTCTCCTCTAGATCTAGAATCCTATAACCTTTGTTAAGAAGAACAAGTAAAGAACTGAATAGAACTTTATTGAGAACTTGCAAAGTAATAAAACAATGGTAAAAGAAATGTGTAGAAAAGATGGAGGTAAAAAGAAACTCTTGGTAAAAAACTTATGTGGTGCCAAAACACTTAGGCACATATAAATATGAGTTCATTAGGTTAAAAACTCGTCAGGGGCAATCTTGTAAAAATATGATGTCGTGGGCTTCAAGTTCGGCCAAGTCCAACTTGTCTTCTTTCGCCGCTCAATATCGATCGATAGTACTAGATGTACATCGATCGATTATGATCTCGATGTATCGTCCTTCGGCAAATGTGTGTCGATCAATAGCACGGAATGTGCATCGATCGATGTGTAGCTCCGGATGTCGACCTTTGGTCTGATCTCGGGTGAACTCTTCTTTAAGCTCCAAAAAGGCACCTAAAACATCACTTTTCTCCAAAATGCTCCTGAGCCTGAAAACATACCTAATAGACTTCAAACACATAGATAATAGTAATAAAAATACTCATATACCATGGGTAAAAACATGTAAAATCCATGGTATATCACTCTCTCTCCAATCCTAAACTCTCTCTCCAAGGTAGCAAGATTGCTTCTCTCTAAACTAGGTCTAAGAGGTCTCTAGGTAAGTCTACCTCTAAAATGGTACAAAACCCTAATAATATAGCCTAACAGGCGGCTAGGGACTTAGGATGCAATTATTGGAACTTTTGTAACACTTGCAATCTTCTAATTTATTATTAACTTGCGGATGGCTTCACCGTCGATCGATGGTAAGCGACTACCGTCGATCGATTATTCTTGGTAAACATCGGTCGATATTCTTCTTCAATAATCGACTCCGTCTCTGTTTCCAGCAAATCTCTCATAATAGCTCCAAAATGCTCCAAAATAGTCATTTTACTTCAATGAGTACCTAAACCTGTAAAAGCTCTAAAAAGACTCTAAATGGATATAAATGATTTCAAAAATATTTATAAATCATGGTTAAAAGTGGGTATAATCTATGACATATCAACTATACAAACTACGGTTAAGTAAAGATAAACTTTAAAGCATTCCCGATGAATTTAGCTATACATATATATGACAATTACATGTTCATAAAAATCTTCTATACAAATACATGATCTATTATAAAAATAAAACAACAATGAAAGAATAGAAAGCATCAGTCACTACTACAAGCTGGTAAGTAATCATCAGAACATTTGAATGATAATGTTTCTTACCAACTTAACAATTCGTACACTGCATCACTCTATCTTCCTATAAAACCAGCTACAGGACTGTAAAAACCTCTTCCACCTCTACAAATGTTCCATCCTTAACCAACCATATCTAATATCACCATCCTCTTATCCTTTAACATTAAGATTGATCAACAAGGGTGCCACTGTTGGCATGTCCAAATATCACTGTTATAACAATTAAATTTCTCCCGAGGTTTACATGTAACTGTACAAACCCCACGGTGTGTTGCAGATACGCCTAACATACAGTTCTGAACATATAATATTGTCAAACACAGGAAAGACTAAGCAAATGAGAGCTTTGAGAATTCAAATCCAGTGATGTTAAAAAGAGGATGCCAAACAACAGGTTAGATAAATAACATTGGGAATTTTATAAAATAAAAATAAAATTTACTTTTTCAAAAATAAAAATAAAAATAAAAATAAAAATAGACGTTACTAACTCCGAAATAATTGATTCTACAGTCAACGAATGGCGAAATGGAAAGATCTCGAAATTTAATATACTTATTGACTGCAAGGAAGGCTTTTCTCACCACTAACAAGTATCAAAATACACACAACAACACATTGTTAGTAAAAGAAACATATAATATATAAACCAATCACCCATTAACACACTGACAATACTAAATCCACTTACAAAAATACTACAAAGAAAGTTAACGAAAAAATACTAAGATAAAACAACATCACACAAAACAACAAATACAAAAACTCCGTGTGAAGCGAAATCACACCCCAAGTAAGTATATATATTTAAACAATATTATTCTATTTCTAAGAGATTCATCCATTGTTTATCATTGTTGATGATTTAAGTGACTAGTCAACATGAGCAATAACTCTAATATGATTATACTATTTCTTTCACATGAATAGATCAAATGTACTTAGCTACGAATAAAAGACTACCCATTTGGAAACACCATATCTAGACATTCCATTTTCAAAGATTGTTTAAAAGTAAGTATAAAGTGGCTCCCATCAACACATAAGTATTATAAACTAAATGCTTTTGACTTCTAATTTGATTAATAAAAAGCAATCAAAGACGATGAGGACTGCTTTTATACTAATGGTTCTAGTTTTCACGATGACATGGTCATATTCGAGTTCTCAACCGACAGATCCTCAAGCGTGCATTAAGGAGGTGAAGGGTGTCTCAAGTGAATGTCGAGATTCAATTTTTCATTTTCATTTCCATGAAATTAAGAAATATTGCTGTGGAACCATTGCTAATGTTTCTGATTTATGTTGGCCAATGATCTTCCCTAACCACCCTTACGTTCGTTTTTTGTTGAAAGGTATTTGCGTTTGGAAGTAGTCCTTACAAAACGTGTTTGATTACTTTATTTGTATGATATTCTTAAAAGCTATAATAAAATAATATCTACTGTGATAATTTATTAATACTCACAATCTGGCTCATATTATCATTTAGTAATACTAAATTCTAATTCGTTTTCTGCTTATATTTTAGTTCAGATATGGAAATGAAAATAAATATTTACAAATAACATCTTTCAGTTTGATTAAATGTACAGAATTTTAGTTTTTTTATACATAAATTTATGAATAAGAGATAAACTTCTATTTGAAGCATCAGATTTATTCTGTGTTTAGACATGTAAGTTTATTCACTAGGGAAACATCGTTACATCGAAGAATCTTATGAGGATAAAATAGAGGACTGGAAACAAACTCCTCTGTTTTGGGGGTTAAGATTGGTAAACTAGAAGATTGGTAAGAGATTCTTGAGTTTGAATTTAGAAAGACCATACATATGTTTTGGGGGTTAGGATTGCAAGCAAGTGTGAATGTGTTTACACCTAACTTTATGTCATCCTCAATGTGGACCCGTACGTCCTGCATCTTAACCTAATCAAGTAATCATTTTCTCCTGGGTTAATGTGAAAATGTGGAAGAATCAACAAGCTTGACCTTTAACTAGTGGTGAGCGTTCGTCTTTTTCGGTTCATTTCGAGTGGTTTCTTCATTTTGGATAATTCGGTTCTTGAAATTTAGAACTAACGTGGGCAAAATATTCGATAATTTGTGGGTTCAGATTTGTTTTTATATTTGTGAGAAGAGCCAATATTTACCCAAAAAAAAATTAAGTTGGGTTTAGTTTGGAATTAAAATATCAAAAATACTCGTAAATAGCTACAATATTGTAAAAGCAACCAAAAATATTCGCACAGGACTAAAATACTTGGAAATTCCAAATATACAAATATCTTTAAAGTAATATTTTGTTTATAATTATAATTTTGGGTTTAGATTATTTAAATTCAAATCTCTTATATATTAAAAGAGAAATATTTTAATAACTAACCTTTAAAATGTAATTTATTCACAAGAATGTCATTATGCTTATTTGTCAGCAAAAAAGGCTTCTCACACCCTCCATTCAAAAACACATCTCTTACTAGAGTAATTACAATATAACTTATGTTTGCTTCATAAAAGCCAATGGCATTAGTTTCTATGAAAATTTGAATTATATTTTTCTAAAACAAATGGTGACAAAAATAATATAGTAGCACTGATTGAATTGTAATTATGGTAAGTAAATTAATTAATTAATTATTATTGATAAAATCCAGTTTGAAACGCATCAGTAAACAGCATAATTAAAAAAATGCGTCTTACACAAGTTGAATATTCTTACCATCATTTCTTTTAAATAATTTGTTGTAAATTTGTGTAAGACAAATAATGAATTGCATCGGTAGAAAAAGAACTAAAATAAACCATAATTTTCTTTTATTTAAAATTTTGTGTAACATAAAATTAGATGAGTTTATAGTCGATAACAATAAAAATAATAAAAATTTATATACTCAATTCCAATTTATCTTTTGTAGGTTAAATTTGATATCGTTTATCTATTTTATTTTGATGTATATGCTATTTGTATGTTTGGCCTATTTTAGGACATAACTTTTATTAATATTTTTGACATTAATTTTTGAAATTGTTGGCATATATATAAAGTTAGTTCCTTTTTATTTTATTTTTTTGTTTTATCTTAGTTAATATTAATTTTTGATTATATTGATTGAAATTTTTTGTTTAACATTTTAAGATTATTAAAATAATACACTATGATGCTTATTTAGCATATTTTCTATGGTATTGTAAATCAATATGAATATTTTCAATAGCTTATTGCTCCTATAGTAAAAGAAAGTTCTTGACATGATTTATCAAAAAAAATCAAAAATGACATAATTTTTACACTTTTTGATTTATTATTTTATTATTTCACATATATGATTCTTTGAAAAAAACTTAATTTCTATTTTATTTTTTTTCTTCTTTTTTTGGTTATTTTAATTTTTATGTTTACTTTTCAAATGTTTTGTCTTATATCAAGTTAATTATTTTTAATGAAAATCATTTGTTTTTTTATTTACTTTATTTTAATTTTCATTTTATATTGATAGAAATAATTTATAAAATTTTGTTACTTGAAAATATCAAATTAAGATGATGATTTGGTATATTACTATTATAAATAATATGTGAGCACCTTAAGTAATATATAGCCTCAACATTGAAAATCATATGGATTTTCAATTCATACTGTCTTTATTTTTTTTTTAAATTAATCTTTAAGATTTATTTTTTGTTTGTTAATTTTATGTCAATCTTCAAAATATTTAGTATAAATATTAAGCTGATTACATTAATAACTTTTTATTCATTTACTAAATCTAATATTTAATGAAATTTTATTTTAAAAGACATATTTGTTTAGCAATTTTGAAAATTTGAAAATAATAAATAAAACAGTGATTTAACATATTTTCCTTGGTGCTTTAAAATAATATATAGACGCCCTTAATGACTTATATTTTCAATATCATATAGCTTAAATTCTGAAAATAATGTGTTAAACTTATATAGTTGTAATCGTTTGAAAGTCTTGTGTTTTTAAAATGCATTTATTATTTAGTATTTTTATTTACATCGAAAATTATTTAAATTAATTTATTTTATAATGTATTTAGTTTTGTTAGTTTATCTTATTTGATATTTTTCCATTATTTTGAAGTTATCAGTTTTTCGGAAATATTTGCATTTTTGGAAATATTGACATTCTTGAAAATAATAAAGTAGAAAGATAATTTGTTATCATATAATTGTTTGTTTTAATTCTATGTGGAAGTTCTCGATGGCTTATAGCCTCAAATTTTATATATTATAGAACTCTAGATTGTCTCTTTGTATTGTTGGTAGAGCCAGGATTATCCCTTCTACAAAGTGTTGTCAATCAAAGTGGTGTTACAACAAAAAAAAAGGATTTTTAAAATATATACTATTAGAAAATATTCACCAAATCTAAAATAAAAACAGTGTTGCAACCATATATAACTTGTTATTATCTTTTTGATCCTACCATTGACTACGCTACTGTAAAATAATTTAAATATATTAAATGAATCATATCTAAAGTTTTTTTTATCACCCAACGTTATGGTTGTTAAGCAATAACATTATACACAATATTTAGATATCAATTATTAAAATAAACAATACATTATATTTGTCATCTTACATTACATAATTAAAAATATTTACAATATATAACTTGATAAAACACATCAACAAAAATAAAATTTTGAAATTTTACTTGAAACTTGGAACTGTAACCGAAAACATGAACCTGAAATTTTTAAAAATATATGTAATACTAAAAACATATTTGAAAGACCCAAATATACTTAATATACAGAAAACATTTTGGGTACCTAGGGTATCTAATTGGGTCTCGAGCAGGATATGCCGACATGGACTCGAACCAAGCCCCGCAGGTCCAAAAATACCTAACATGTACTTTGCCTTGATCTTGATTAAACCTGTGTTTTAAGATCAGGTTTTTTTTATCTACATAAAAATTCCTAAAATTAAGAGAAAGTCACATAACAATGTACATACAAAATCTCAAATAATATAATTCATAAGTTATATAATTTTAAACAAAATTTTTTCTTTGATATATTACGATTTTGTAACATAATAATGTACAACAATCTCAAAGTATTAATTTCTATAAAAATTTATTTATTTAATATAAAACGTTTTGTGCTTTCATGGGTCAAAATCTAGTTTATTGCAACCAATCCTTCCACTACGTCGCATTCAGTACCTCTCCGCCTCCTCCATGGTTTACTTAAGAAATCTGTACAAATAAAATAATGTATTCCTTCTTTAAACCTATTCCTCCACATACTCAATCATTATAGTGTCTTTCTCCCGATGGCTTTGCTTCTCTCTTTCTCTCTCCCAGTTTACCATAAGAAAGTCAAATGATTTCACACAGAAGTTTCCCACTACTAATCACAATTGGAAAAAGCGAGTAAATAGAAGAAGGCCAGACTAGCAGGAGCGAACCCACTCGAAGAGAAGTGGGGTCACTTGACACCACATAAAAATGATAAAAATTTGTTTTGTATAGGAAACATTAAAGAATCAGTAGCAGAACTGGTAAAATATAGATTATGACCCCACATAACCCGAGTTCAATGCCAACATGTGACCACTTAAATTGTTTTTGACCCCATGTTATTCACTCTTGGGTCCGCCACCGGGGACCAGTTTAATATTACCGTTACGGTCACAGTATTGTGCAGCAAACCTGAGAGCGTAAGCAATTTTATAAATTGATTATTCTTTTTGTGAGGCTCATTAAGCATGCCTGCATCAAAGCAAAATTTTCTCTTTGTTCCTCTCGTCTGAGCTGCAAATGGATTAATAAACGACGACCATCAGTAAAGTAATGGCTTCTTCAGCATGCCTCCATCGGCAACATGTTCTCTTTATTCCACCCTGCTTGCCTCACATCTCTCTAGCAATATGTGGCTATATGATGGCTCTATGTTCAATTGCTAACACCACTCAAGCATCGTATCTCGAGAGTGAACTGAAACTGTATTTCCTTGCAGCTTTAACACAGTCAGAAATCAAAGCTACATGAAGGGATGAGGGAAGTAAAGGTAGTGGATCTCAAGGATCTACGAAGGTAAGAACGGTCAATTGACTAACTAAAGAGAATATATCCTCAATTAATTAAATCGGAGCGCATTTCAGGTGTAGCGTATTAGTGTTTGTCACAGCATTAATGTATGTAAAAGTCTTCTACTATTAATCACAAGTCAGAATCAGTTTTTGTTTTCTGGAAAAGGGAGTTTTGGTTGAGAGACATGTCACGACTTACATAGCTTAAGAACAATTTTCAAACAAGCTGATGACTTTGTCTTCTAATTCTACAGGAATTTCCAATATATTTTCTTACGACAATTGTACAGAATTTTTGCTTATTTCTTCCTGGCCAGATAAGTACACTCTCTAAGTACACTCTCTAAGCTACGAGCCGACGTCCTACTTCAGAAAAGAGCTTGATACCACGGTTAAACTCACGAAGTCCTATGAAGAAGATCATGTTATTTCCTGCCTTCAAACATGAAACCAGAAAATAAGGGGCAAACTGTTGGGGAAAAATATTCCATGAAGAGATTACTCCAGCTACCAGGTTCCTTCCTCCGGATTCCAGGACCCAGACCTTCAGGTCCCCGTTAAAAGGAACTCCGAAACTACCCTACGAAACTACCCTCGGGAACTACCCTCGAGAACTACCTCGGGAACTACCTTAGGAACTACCCTTTCTTCCGGGAAAATGGAAATCTTCCTTAATTCAAGGAAGATTAGCTTAGACACGAAGGGATCCTCTTAAATCAGAGAAAAAGAGGAAGTATTCCAATATATATGGACTTCCTTAAGAAAATTGGAAATATTCTATTATCTAAGGATATAATGAATAATTCCAAATCCTAAGAGGGAGGCACGACCTCCACTATAAATATAGGTTTCTAAACCTTAAGAGAGGAGGTAAAAACGTTCATCCACAGAGCTCACAAGTTCTACAGCCGCCAAGGCAAGACTCCATAACTAGAAGACCATCTTCATCGATGTGCTTACAACCGACGAATCCCTGCGATTAATATCAACAAGATGATGTCTTATGCTCACTGCAGCACATCTACAACTCGGCTTACTGGCTCAGACCACGTTCTCCTCCTCATCAGCAGGAATACTCCATGCCCATTGAAACATACCGAAGGTCCATGCTCACTGTAGCATATCGACAAGACTACCATCTGTTCCGGCCATGCGCCTCTAGAACAGATGACTCCTATCAACTATACAGAGCCACTTGCTCCTTAATCCAAGTGCCCACTAGGCCACGAGCCTCCATGTGGGAACCGAAATTCACACCGTCAATTTTAATGAATAAGATTGCGGAGGAAAGCCAAGTTAACCCGACTTTCCTTGAAGGTCCGGATTCTCTGCGACAGCCAACGACAAGTGACCGAATAAATGCGGAAAAAGATTTGTTAAGATTTGAGACTGGACCTTAAGAAAGGCTGCCTACGTACCCCTTTCGAGGATCAAGTCGGACGTAGTTCAGTTAGAAAGAATTGAACAAGAGATCGAACCGTCTGGGCGGGCTCGTCTAGTATGAGCGTTGGTCATAGAAGCGGGCATGTCGAAGATAATGCCTAGGGTTTCTATGTGCGGAGCTCTGAGTAAAAGTATAGTTAGATCCTTCCGAGAGGAACGTGGGTCTGCGGAGAAGATAAAACTAGAACAAGAGGCGGCCAGACGTTCTGAGTCCTGCCTCGCTGGCCTAACCGCCTAAGTTCTAAGTTCTCTAAGCTAGCAGGATGCTCTAAGTCTCTAATCTAGGATTTTCGGATCCCCTTCTCTTCTGCTCTTGCTCTCCTTATATACTCACTCCAAGGTCGGTTTGCCTTAGGATGATGGACCTCGCCTTTGGGCCCAAGCTTATCTCTTCAGGAAGTATTCCATTTTCGTCGATCTTTGTAATTATCCTCGAGTTTTCGGTGACTTGATGTTTATCCGATGTTCGGGATATCGGACAAACCGTCATAGCCTGATTGGGCCTGAATTCCTAAATTCGTAAGTTAGTCCGTGGACTTGTCTTAAGTCGTTAAACGTTTTATACGATTTCTCGGAAAGACTATCTTTCTCGTAAAATAAACCGTATAACCTAAAGGATCGATGTTCAAGTTAATCGACCTTGTTTTATACGATATCTTCTACGAGAAATCCAATCCTTCTAGTTTTTGTCGTAAAACATCGAGGACGATTCCAATCGAGTCGTAGGATGTTTATTCCGTAGCCGTGATCGTCCCAAACTCATGATGATTGATCCAAACAAGCCAAGATGGGATCAGACCGAACACGATGGGCCGAGACCAGGAAGGAGGGCCGTCGACCGGCGCCAGGCCGGGTGCCGCCGGCGCCAGGCCAGCCCGCACGACGGGTGCGCCGGCGCCAGGCGGGGTGCCGCGCGGCGCCAGGCCGGGGGCCCGGCGCCAGGCAGCCCGCGCGACGGGTGCCGCAGCCGGCGCAGGCCGGGTGCCGCCGGCGCCAGGCAGCCCGTGCGACGAGTGCCGCGGGCGCAGGGCCGGCCCGCGTCAGGGTGCGCCGGCGAGGTGGGGTGGCCGCCGCGCAGGCAGCCCGGGACGGGTTGGAAGGGCCAGGCGGTGCCGGGCCGCGGGCGAGGCGGGAAGGCGACAGGCCGGGTGCAGGCAGGGGGTGGGGAGCCGCCGTGGGGGAAGCCAGGCGAGGCCCCGGCGCGGCGAGGTGCCGCCGGCGCCAGGACGGTGGGCGCCGGGGACGGGTGGCGCCGGCGCAGCCGGGTGACGGGTGCCCTGCCCAGGCCGGGTGCCCGCCGGGCGCCAGGCCGGGTGCCGCCGGCGCCAGGCCAGCCCGTGCGATGGGTGCCGCCGGCGCCAGGCCGGGTGCCGCCGGCGCCAGGCCAGCCGTGCGACGGGTGCCGCCGGCGCCAGGACGGGGTGCCGCCGGCGCCAAGGGACGGGTGCCGCCGGCGCCAGGCCGGCCCGCGTCACGGGTGCCGCCGGCGCCAGGCCAGCCCGTGTGTCGGGTGCCGCCGGCGCCAGTCCGGCCCGCGTGGCGCGGTGCCGCCGGCGCCAGGCCGGGGTTGCCGCCGGGCGCCAGGCTTGTAGATCTCGGCGAGGGCTTCGATTTGATATCTTGATCGTTTTCTGGTTCCTCACGGTTTGAGAGAACGACCTCTTCGAGTTTCGAGGCAGATTCTTTTATGTTTAGGGTTTTTGTGGTGATCGAATCTTGATGTCGTTGGGCGAGCGGGACCGATCTTTCCGGGGATTCTCGTCCACGCACGCCCGTAGTCTTCCGATCTCACAGAGAGTGGATATTCTAATTTGAGAAAATCTCGTATAACTCCTTTTAGAAATTATCCGAGACTTTTTGTTTCAAGAAATACTTTCTAGAGACTTTCAGTCATTGATTCCGTCGCGACCGATTTTGACACCAACAGTTAGCCCCCCAGCTCGTTAGAACCTTCGTGATGTTCTTGCGAGCGATAAGACATGTCAGGTAAGATAGGCGGAATCAATGGTTGAAAGGCTCCGTTGAAAGTGGTAAGATTGGGGCTGCGCCTTTCGAAGGCTGCCTACGTACCCTTGGTGTAGGGATCAAGCCTTCCGTAGTTCGTTTTGGAGTTTAAGACCCTTGTGATCTGTTTTCCGGCGAGACTTATATGGTCTGGTTATGTGTCATGAGAGACTTTCGAGCATGATGCTGTTGATGTATTTGTTTTTCGATTATTTATGAACTTCAGTTTTTTCGAAGTATGAGAAAGAGGGTGTGAGTTGTCGTCTCATTCCTAGTTCCCTGATGATCACCGTACCTATTGTTTGCATAAAGCGAGATTTTCCGCGGTTTACCGATTTACGCGGAAAGTTCGTGAAACGAATAGGCTTAAGTGAAGAGACAAATTTTTGGATCTCGTATACCATACTATGTCTGTGAGATGTCAAGATCCAGCGTGGCTGGGTTTAGGGCAAGACCTAGGTTTACTCTCGGACTGAGGCTTTGCGATGACAAATCGGCTTTCGTTTTGCCTGTTTGCGATTTTAACCTGACTCGTACCGTTTAAAATCCGCGAATTGTTGTCGGCTTATATGATTTGTCTGGGCGTGAGTCGAGCTACTTCCTTTACGAAGAGCTAGACCAAAATTTTGGATTTCTTGTATAGCGCGCTATGTTTATCCTTGTCGGATGCAAGAGAGCCTACCCCTTGAAGGGCGGCTATTTGTCTGTTTAGGACGTTAGAGTTCGTTTGTTGTGATCAGCAACAACGAAATGATGCCAGTTTAGAGGCATGTTACCATTTAGAGGTGTGTTTGTATGTTTCGAGTTCTAGAAACGAGGATTTCGTCTGGAACGTTTTGAGGAAAAGAATGTCCTTCGAGCGTTAGCGACGTCTCGCAGTGCTGAAGGTCGAGTTTCCCTTGTGCCGCATTTCGTGGTTGAAATGTTCGCGGGCTTTGGAGATGTTTTGCGAATGTTCGCAGCCAGAAACTGTTGTTTCGGTTTGGACGCAGGACCAAGAGGTCGCGTAAGTTCGACCCAGGGAGAAGCGTCTACATTCACAGTGCTTCGTGAAGCGTTGGCCTTCCGGGATTTGTTTGTATATATTAAGAATGGCTCGTATAACTCTTGGAGCCTTGTCACGAGTGTTTCTTTTCATGCCATGTTTACGGGCGTATAGAACTTAATCGATTGACGATGAGTTTAAATCTTCCGTTAACCATATGGTTGTTAGGACTGAGTTTTGGTATGAAGAGTTTATCTTATGATTTCCGATTCTGGGTTATGCGACAAATTGCTTGCGTAATAGTCACTTGGCGTTCTATGAACAAATCGTGGATTGTTGTTTTTAGCCGTTAAGTGATTGGAGCGGTGCTCGCTCAGTAGCTTTGGATTGGCATGGAGGCTTGATTCAGCCGTACCGCCAAGGAAGTTGTTGGTAAACGATCAGCCCATGACCCTTATTAAGGTCATGTTAGTTTACGATTGTCCTTAATGGGGATGCCGAATTCAGGTCCGGGCTTTACGGAAGGGCGTAGTTGGCCTAGGGCCAAATAGCGTTTGCCGAGATAGACATGCCAAGCATAGTGGAGTTTTCTGAGTTACGGCTGATGGCTTTTAGAAACGATCTTCCACTTTAGGTTTCAGTTACACGATGAATGGTTCGTATAAAATTTTTTTTGTTATACGAAAGTAATGGATGACCGGTTTCATGGAGATAAAAAATCGCAGATTGTTAAAGTAGCGATGTTTCCGCGGATTACACGGGAGATGTTTCCGCTATGATTTCGACCTTTGGACGAAAGCTGCTTCGAACTACTTATGGAGTTTTACCGAAGGTTATTTCGTTATTTTCGTAGTTCACCGTCGTGCTATTAGTCCGACGTTGGTACACGTTTCTAGTCGCGAGTTTGCGACGAGAGACGACGTAGAGTTTTCAAGACTATGTTTGTAACGGTTGGGCTATGCCGTTAGCGTTTTTTAGACGAATCTTATTGCTGCGAGAGTTTTGCTTTGTCAAAAGCGTTGTCTTGATGCTGAAGCAAAAAGTTTTCGAAGATGGGATTATACGGATATAGTATACGTACCTACTTCCCTTTTCTTTTTACGAAAGAAAACGGGTTAGCCGTTCTTCCGAAGGCTTGTGTACGTTTTTTCTTTCTTTTAGGAAGCGGGATGAGTATGCTTTTAGAACGCGTGGCGATCGTTTCTCGGTTTTTCGAGAGACTAGATCGGTTTGCATGTTCTGCCTGGACAATCAAGGAATGATGGAACAAGACTGGAAATTTTGCCTAAGACTTAGCTTGCTAGACTATCCACCTAGGTCCTAAGTTCCCTAAATTCTACGGCAGTGTTTCAAGACGTTTTTGTTCCTGTCCTACAAAGAATTAAAACCTTTACGAAATTTTTCGAGAAAATAGTCTTTTGAAGGTTTCGTCATTTCCGAAGGAATCCCATTTCCTCGTATAGTCGAGACGATTGGTGTTTAGAATAACCGTGATCGTACCAAACTCACGAAGATTGATCCGAACAAGCCAAGAGGGGATCGGACCGAGCACGATGGGACCGAGACCAGGACGAGGACCGTCGACCGGCGCCAGGCCGGGGTGCCGCCGGCGCCAGGCCAGCCCGCGTCCCGCGTGCCGCCGGCGCCAGGCCGGGGTGCCGCCGGCGCCAGGCCAGCCCGCGTCCCGCGTGCCGCCGGCGCCAGGCCGGGGTGCCGCCGGCGCCAGGCCAGCCCGCGTCCCGCGTGCCGCCGACGCCAGCCGGGGTGCCGCCGGCGCCAGGCCAGCCCGCGTCCCGCGTGCCGCCGGCGCCAGGCGGGTGCGCCGGCCAGCCCGCGTCCGTGCCGCCGGCGCCAGCCGGGGTGCCGCCGGCGCAGGCCAGCCGCGTCCCGCGTGCCGCCGGCGCCAGGCCGGGTGCCGCCGGCGCCAGGCAGCCCGAGTCCCGTGCCGCCGGCGCCAGGCGTGCCCGGCGCACCAGGTGTGCCCCGGCGCCAGGGCCGCGGACCAGGCCAGCTTCCGCGTGCCCCGGCGCGCCGCCGCCGTCAGACCCGGAGTCCCTCTTCCGCACGCGCCAGGCCAATCCGTGCCGCCGGCGCCAGGCCGTGCGCCGCGCCAGCGGGTGCCGCCGGCGCCAGGCCAGCCCGCGTCCCGCGTGCCGCCGGCGCCAGGCCGGGTGCCGCCGGCCAGGCCAGCCCACGTCCCGCGTGCCGCCGGGCCAGGCCGGTGGTGCCGCCGGCGCCAGGCCAGCCCGCGTCCCGCGTGCCGCCGGGCGCCAGGCCAGCCCGCGTCCCGTGTGCCGCCGGCGCCAGGCCGGGGTGCCGCCGGCGCCAGGCCAGCCCGCGTCCCGCGTGCCGCCGGTGCCAGGCCGGGGTGCTGCCGGCGCCAGGCCAGCCCGCGTCCCGCGTGCCGCCGGTGCCAGGCCGTCTTGCCGTCTGTGGGTTTTTTTGTTGTTCGATCTTTCCCCGTTAGTCATTTGCGGGAAATCTTCGAGTTCGGGAAGATCGTTAGCCGTAGATTTCGAGATAATCGTTTCTAATCCAACAAGACTCCTCGAGTATCGGGATTGAGATGGACTTGGATTCGTAGACTTCCCGTTTTCGAGGGTTTGAATAATGAGGCTTCGAACTTAGATTTTAAAATACGAACTTTGTTAAAAAATAGAGAAAGCTTTGCGGAAGAATCGTCGTGTTTTTCGAACAATCCGAACATGGGTTTAAGGGACCAAGATGTTGCCGTTGCCCGAGATCACGAGACGACTGCATGGATGGGCGCCAGGACCCTTGCCGCCGGCGCCAGGCCGGCCCGCGTGTCGCATGCCGCCGGCGCCAGGCCGGGGTGCCGCCGGCGCCAGGACGGCCCGCGTGTCGCGTGCCGCCGGCGCCAGGCCGGCTTGCCGCCCGTGCCGTGTCCCGCGTCAGCCGATGCTGCTGCTGCTCGCCTTTGTCGATCCCCGGGGCTCCACGGACTCAAAGATCGAGTTACGAAAACTCAGGCAGAGATGCATGGTACTGAGACAGGATCGGTCTCATCCTATGACGGGACAGAGAGATCCTTCTCATGGGCGAGGTGGTCGAGACAGCGATATTGTTTTCTTCGTAAAATCTCAATGGAAGCTCCGATTGAGACGAAACGAAAACCATCTTGACCTAGACTCAAAGGAGAGTAAAGTGAGGTTTCCACAGGCGAGGTGGCCATGGGCGAGGTAACCTTGGTGATGGTTGTTCTCGTCCACGGGCGAGGTGGCCGGGAGAGTGATTTTGTTTCCTTCGTAAAATCTCAACGGAAACTCCGATTGAGACGAAACGAAAGCCACTTTGATCTAGACTCAAAGGATAACGAAGGTAAGTTTGCCCTGTGGCGAGGTAGCCATTCCGGAGGGTGAGGTGGCCTCGGTAATGTTTGTCCTTGCCCACGGCGAGGTGGCCGGGACAGTGACTTTGTTCTCTTCGTAAAATCTCAACGGAAACTCCGATTGAGATGAAACGAAAGCCATTTTGACCTAGACACAAAGGGGAACAAAGTGGGCTCCTACTAAGGCGGACTGGGAAGACTGATCTTACCCTATGGCAAGTCGTCCTAGTAAGATTAAGCTCCGACCTCCTTTCGTTTTCCCGTTTATTCCTCGAGAGTTGTTTGTAAGAAGTATGGCAGTGGGAATCGGTGAACCGATTTGCCGTGCTTCTGTTCTGCGAGTAATATAGGGTTTCCCCAAGGTTTCGAGGAGAATAAGTTTTATTTTTCCGAGAGGTTCTCGAAAGAAACGTTTTTCGTAGAAACCTTGCTCGTTGCGATTTCTCTAACTTGGTAACAAGACGAATTTTTGGGGTTTGATAGATTTTATCGTTGCCCTTTCTGTTTAGATAGAGAAATTTTCGAGCTCGTTTTCGTGCTCTTCCTGTGGCGGAAAGCCGCGGCTAGGTTTTGATTTGCTTGAGCACCGTGGCGTTTGCGTAAGCGTTGGCCGTAGGAACAGTCGCTGCTGGAGTTGTTTTACCATCGTTGACGCAAACTGCAACTTTTTCTTTCATATTTCCGGACATCGGTTCGATCAAGCGCTTTGCGGCCGTATGAGTAAGAGTAATCCGCCCCCCCCCTCCTTCTAGCGCCAAACTGTGGGAACCGAAATTCACACCGTCAATTTTAATGAATAAGATTGCGGAGGAAAGCCAAGTTAACCCGACTTTCCTTGAAGGTCCGGATTCTCTGCGACAGCCAACGACAAGTGACCGAATAAATGCGGAAAAAGATTTGTTAAGATTTGAGACTGGACCTTAAGAAAGGCTGCCTACGTACCCCTTTCGAGGATCAAGTCGGACGTAGTTCAGTTAGAAAGAATTGAACAAGAGATCGAACCGTCTGGGCGGGCTCGTCTAGTATGAGCGTTGGTCATAGAAGCGGGCATGTCGAAGATAATGCCTAGGGTTTCTATGTGCGGAGCTCTGAGTAAAAGTATAGTTAGATCCTTCCGAGAGGAACGTGGGTCTGCGGAGAAGATAAAACTAGAACAAGAGGCGGCCAGACGTTCTGAGTCCTGCCTCGCTGGCCTAACCGCCTAAGTTCTAAGTTCTCTAAGCTAGCAGGATGCTCTAAGTCTCTAATCTAGGATTTTCGGATCCCCTTCTCTTCTGCTCTTGCTCTCCTTATATACTCACTCCAAGGTCGGTTTGCCTTAGGATGATGGACCTCGCCTTTGGGCCCAAGCTTATCTCTTCAGGAAGTATTCCAGTTTCGTCGATCTTTGTAATTATCCTCGAGTTTTCGGTGACTTGATGTTTATCCGATGTTCGGGATATCGGACAAACCGTCATAGCCTGATTGGGCCTGAATTCCTAAATTCGTAAGTTAGTCCGTGGACTTGTCTTAAGTCGTTAAACGTTTTATACGATTTCTCGGAAAGACTATCTTTCTCGTAAAATAAACCGTATAACCTAAAGGATCGATGTTCAAGTTAATCGACCTTGTTTTATACGATATCTTCTACGAGAAATCCAATCCTTCTAGTTTTTGTCGTAAAACATCGAGGACGATTCCAATCGAGTCGTAGGATGTTTATTCCGTAGCCGTGATCGTCCCAAACTCATGATGATTGATCCAAACAAGCCAAGATGGGATCAGACCGAACACGATGGGACCGAGACCAGGACGAGGGCCGTCGACCGGCGCCAGGCCGGGGTGCCGCCGGCGCCAGGCCAGCCCGCACGACGGGTGCCGCCGGCGCCAGGCCGGGTGCCGCCGGCGCCAGGCCAGCCCGCGCGACGGGTGCCGCCGGCGCCAGGCCGGGTGCCGCCGGCGCCAGGCCAGCCCGTGCGACGAGTGCCGCCGGCGCCAGGCCGGCCCGCGTCACGGGTGCCGCCGGCGCCAGGTCGGGTGCCGCCGGCGCCAGGCCAGCCCGCGTGACGGGTGCCGCCGGCGCCAGGCCGGGTGCCGCCGGCGCCAGGCCGGGTGACGGGTGCCGCCGGCGCCAGGCCGGGTGCCGCCGGCGCCAGGCCAGCCCGTGCGATGGGTGCCGCCGGCGCCAGGCCGGGTGCCGCCGGCGCCAGGCCAGCTTGTGCGACGGGTGCCGCCGGCGCCAGGACGGGTGCCGCCGGCGCCAGGCCGGGTGACGGGTGCCGCCGGCGCCAGGCCGGGTGCCGCCGGCGCCAGGCCAGCCCGTGCGATGGGTGCCGCCGGCGCCAGGCCGGGTGCCGCCGGCGCCAGGCCAGCCCGTGCGACGGGTGCCGCCGGCGCCAGGACGGGTGCCGCCGGCGCCAGGACGGGTGCCGCCGGCGCCAGGCCGGCCCGCGTCACGGGTGCCGCCGGCGCCAGGCCAGCCCGTGTGTCGGGTGCCGCCGGCGCCAGTCCGGCCCGCGTGGCGCGTGCCGCCGGCGCCAGGCCGGGGTGCCGCCGGCGCCAGGCTGTAGATCTCGGCGAGGGCTTCGATTTGATATCTTGATCGTTTTCTGGTTCCTCACGGTTTGAGAGAACGACCTCTTCGAAGTTTCGAGGCAGATTCTTTTATGTTTAGGGTTTTTGTGGTGATCGAATCTTGATGTCGTTGGGCGAGCGGACCGATCTTTCCGGGGATTCTCGTCCACGCACGCCCGTAGTCTTCCGATCTCACAGAGAGTGGATATTCTAATTTGAGAAAATCTCGTATAACTCCTTTTAGAAATTATCCGAGACTTTTTGTTTCAAGAAATACTTTCTAGAGACTTTCAGTCATTGATTCCGTCGCGACCGATTTTGACACCAACACTCCACTAGGCCACGCGCCTCCATCAGGCTACGCGCCTCCATTAGGCTACGAGCCTCCATCTAGGCTACACGCCTCCGCCAATACATGAACTACGAACGGCTTGATCCCCTACTAAAGGGTACGTATGCAATCCCCACTGAAGGATTCAGCTATAAAACCAAACACCTTCCATGGTCCTATGCTTAGATCCCCAAGGACCGACCATGGGGCTAGGACCCGACTATAGACCATGAAGACCCTGCGATCTCCACTACAGATAGGCAGTTTCTGCTTAACAACAGACCTTTCCTACTGCTACTAAGGCACTGACGATACGCACCGGCCCATACCCGTATGACACTACACTCATAGCAGGATCTCCTGGCTTATGCACGACCAAAGCAAGAGAAAGTACCACGACGACCAGTCTCCTTCTTCCTATCATTCCGTAGAACTGAGCACGAATCACTTGTACACGAAAATATCCTAACAAGTTTCTCCGCGCGGTCGAGAACAGCCTGCATGGTTGTTCCACTCGTGAAAATCTTCAAATTGCATTCTTTCCGCCTCTTTTGCTCCAACTGATACATTTCCCATCTAATGCAATTCCAGACCTGTAAATACTCGAAAAGAACTAAAAGGACTCGATAAAGACTCTAGAAAACATTGTTAGAATGTGCCAAAAACACAACATATCAGCTCCACGTCTTGCACACTGGACATCACCTTGCATACCCTTGGTCCGTAAATTTTTCCTAACTGATATGCAACCTGATACTAAATGCCAGAGGAAATGTTTTATTTTTGGTGGACTGCGAATCTTCCAAGAATAAGCTTTTAAAAGGGGTGACAGTGGGTCCATACACCGGCAACGTTTTTTCTCTGTCTAGGTATACCCGTTCTACCTGATAACCTAATTTTACCGTATATTTCCCATTAGTGGTAAAATACCAGCCATCTTGATCAGTCAGTCTATGCCTGCTTAAAGGTATACTTTCGATTATCTTCGCATCTTCTGGTTCCACCAATGACCTAATTACCTGAGAGTTCCAAGTACGCAATGTTGAGTTGATGTGAGAATCCACAGTGAGATGTGGGTGGAGATTTTGTTGGTTACAGTTTGTTGGTTTCGGGCGAGTGGTTGGGAGCCAAGGATCATTCCATACAGATTTGGAAGATCCTGATTCAATCCTTTTGATTAGTCTTTTGGTAACCAGAGATCTAGTAGAAATAATACTTCGTCATCCGTAGGACGGAGAATATGAACAAATCGGTTCCAAGGGTGAGGCATTCCTGAAAATACGGTCCTTTAAAAACTCGTGAAAATAAAGAATTTGGCTTCTCGATCAAACGCCAAAATTGTTTCCCTAACATAGCCGTGTTGAAATCCGAGAGATCTTTAAAACCCAAGCCTCCTTCATCTTTACCGATGCATAGTTTGTCCCAGGATTTCCAATGCATACCTCTTGTATTTCCCCTTTAACTCCACCAAAACTATTAAAACAGGAGTACAAATAAAATTTAACCTGATTTTTCCTAAATAAGTAAAATCTAATGCCACTGAATTCAAAAACTGTCATTTTAAAAAATTTCTAAACAACCCTAAATAAATTGACGTCGTCATTCTCCACAAAATTAGCCGTCGTCTCAGACCTTCGAACAGCCATGAATATAATAAGGAAGAGCAACCATCGGTGGAGATGATGACTCAAGTTATGTCTTCGATCTCACTAGCTGTTTTATCTAAAAATGGTGTATTTGCTGGTATTTATTAGAATCATAACAATAAAGGATCTAAGAATTAGATCCTTGAGGCTTAGGAGAAATCTCAATGAAATCAAATGAAAAAGAAACATCAAAGAGGCTTTATTGATTAAAGATTCATTACAAAGATGATTGGAAGTGTAAAGTGAATCTAAGAATCTATAAATCTCTATAAGAAGTGTTCTAGATTTAAGAAATGAAGAGAAGATGAGATCCTTCCTCTAATAAAGAGGTGGCTCCTTATTTATAGAGAAGGAGAAACCTAGGATTTCCTAGTAGAATGGGCTTGGTTTCATTGTCTTATGGGCCTTTGTTGAGGGTGTCAAACCCATATCCAACAATAAGTCCTCCCAAATTCGTAGAGAGAGATGAAACTGATCTTTGCGGATTTTATGAATAGGATTTATGAGACAATGAACTCAGCAAATACTCATGTCGTAAACGAATTATCATGAACGGGCGTTTATGGCTAGGTTTTCATAAACGAAGTGTCATGGACGGACTGTCTCAGACGAGCTGTCATAGACATACTTCTGATTCCAATCGGACTTCTTACTCAGGGATGGTTGCGCGAACGATCTGTTTGGACAGTGTTCTGAACTACCCGAGCGAGTCGCCATGGATGAAGCGTCAGTCGACTAACTGCCAAGGACAAGTTACCACAAACATTGTCATGAACGTACCACCATGAACGAACCGTCACAAACAAATTATCACGGCTGACTGCGAGAGAGCGGCATGCGTCGAGTAACCGCGAGAGAGTGAGACGAGAGACTGCTCGAGAGCGATCTGAGCGTCTGAAAGAGAGCAGCCGAGGAACCACGAGAGAGCGATCCGAGTGACAGGGAGAGTATGATCCGAGTGAATGCAAGAGAGCGATCTGAGCGTCTGCAAGAGAGCAAGTCGAGGAACCGCGAAAGATCGATCCAAGTGACAGCGAGAGAGTGATCCGAGCAAATGCAAGAAAGCGATCCGAGCTTCTGACAAGCCGAGTAACCGCGAGAGAGCGATTCGAGTGACTGCTAGAGACGAATCTACTCCGAGTAACTGCGAGAGAGCGAGCCATGCCGAGTAAGCGCGAGAGAGCGAACCATGCCGAGTAACCGCGAGAGAGCGATTCGTGCCTAGTAATGGCGAGAGGGTGGTCCGCGCCGAGTAACGACTTCACAGAGCAATGGCTTGACGATGAGATGCTTCATGGTTGCTCGCCCATGAATCTCGTGCCGCTTTGAAGACTTTGAGCTTGTCTTTCAAAGCATGAAAACCATCTCAATGACCTTTGGTTCAATGATCATAATCGAATCTGGTTCACAAAAAGCATTACCATGATTAGATCAACATAAACCAAAAGAAACAACCAATTTTTGCATAATTACTAAGCGAGCCATTGAAGTAATTTAAAAGTGATCAAAAGATTTGATGATTCAGTAAAGATCTTATCTTTAGTGTGAAGAAGAATCATAAAGGTATGGTTTCTCGGTCCGACTGACTGCGAGAGAGCGAGCCTAGTGACTGCGAGAGAGCGAGCCTAGTGACTGCGAGAGAACGATCCTTGCCGAGTAACAGTGAAAGAATGAACCATGCCGAGTAACCGTGAGAGAGTAAACCGTGCCGAGTAACCGCGAGAGAGCGAACCGTGCCGAGTAACCGCGAAAGAGCAAACCATGCCGAGTAACCGCGAGAGAGCGAACCGTGTCGAGTAACCGCGAGAGAGCGAACTGTGCCGAGTAACCGCGAGAGAGTGATTCACTCCGAGTACCGACTTCTCCGAGCAACGGATTTGACGGTGATGTGCTTCGTGGTTGATCACCGTGACTGAGAGCTTGAGGTGAAGCTAGATCTAGGATTCTCCCAAGTTCGATATGCTTTGAAGATAGTTCTCCTTGGCCCCCTCCTTCTAGCGCCAACTGTTTGATTCAAAAATGGTGTATTTGCTGGTGTTTATTGGAATCATAAAAATAAAGTATCTAAGAGTTAGATCTTTGAGGCTTAGGAGAAATCCCAATGAAATCAAATGAAAAACGAACATCAAAGAGGCTTTATTGATTAAAGATTCATTACAAAGATGATTGGAAGTGTAAAGTGAATCTAAGAATCTATAAATCTCTATAAGAAGTGTTCTATATCTAAGAAATGAAGAGAAGATGAGATCCCTCCTCTAATAAAGAGGTGGCTCCTCATTTATAGAGAAGGAGAAACCTAGGATTTCCTAGTAGAATGGACTTGATTTCATTGTCTTATGGACCTTTGTTGAGGGTGTCAAACCCATATCCAGCACTAGCTGACATCTCCATAGATTCTATGGGAATCTTGAGAGATTCCAGCATAGGTGCAAATCACCGCCGAACACATTCTAAGGGAAGTTCCAGAGATTCAAGAGGCTGACATCTTTCCGCCTAATCAGAAAATTATCTGATCTGTTGAGGTTTATAATTTCCGACTACAATACGACGACAATAGCAATTTGAGGACCAGATCCAACTGCCATCCATATTTGAGGACCAGATTGACTGAGCTTTCCAACTTAATGCTAAGACTTAGAGGTTTCTTTGGAGAACTTCCCATATTTTCTAAGGTCTGGCTGCTATATGCTGTTAAATATTTCTTTTATATATCTGCACTTTGATAGTTTGATTATTTATAACCAAACTGCTGTGAAAAAAGATGTTTTGATAGCAACGATGTATGCCCATATGAAGGGTGGAAGTACGTTTGCTAAGTCTGCATCAGACTTGTGTACTACGTGTCCCTGTACCTTGATCTCTATACCAGCATGTAGGAGGCTTTACCATTAGTGTTTCTTATGTGTTCATTCCTCTTAGCAAGAGTACATACGTATATATGAGTTATGAGGTCTGAGATGCCTATTTTTCTAACCCGTTTTACCATATGAATAATTTACAGGGTCTGAGATATATCAGAAAATGTTGGCAAAAACGCTTGCAAAAAGTTTTGAGGTCAAATTGATAGATCGTTGACTCTCTTTTGTTGTTTGGGTAGTTTTATTTTCCCTTTACTTACTCGTTAATGTCGTTTAGTTATTAAAATATTTCATGTCAAATTGGTATTAAGTGGTATTGCTGGTTTTTTTCTTTTTTTTTTTTTGAAAAAGGGCTTGTTATATTGCTGGTTTTTGGTCCCAAATAACTCTAAAGTTATCTTTGTCACAGTGTCCACTCCGCCATTAGAAAATATGTTACTTAAATGTTTAGAAAATATATGATAACATGTGGCTCAACATTAATCCCCAGGCTTTTTCCAAGCAAGAAGTGTCAACAGCAACTTCTAAAACCTACACATTCAAAGCGCATGCATGTTGGTTTTTATTATATGATTGTTAACTTTGTTTTTTGTACACTCCTCATGTGTTACTGAGAAAACACTTTTATCATTTTATATATCTATATTTATTTCTAAACCCATCAATATATACTACGTGTTTTCCTGCACAATTTGTAGGCATAAAAGTTTTAAAATTTAAATTAAATTTAAAAGTAAAATTTTGCTACTAAAGAAGTTGGAAAATGTTTGATATTTGAAAGATAAAGATAAAGATTGACTAAAGAAGTTGGAAAGACGAAGAGAAGATGAAAACAAAGACAAAAAAAAATTAGAGGAAGAAAGATAGTCCAAAGATCTGAAGAAGAGAACGAAAGTGTGAATAAGTTGGAGCCTTGGAGGATTAAAACACACAAAAAAAAAGGAAGAATGAGAATAAAATTGGAAGTTTGCCAAGTTATTAAGAAAATATATGTGTTTTATATATTTTGGTTCTTGGATGAGGTGTAATGGAATGTTTCATGAGAGATAGAAATCTGAAACTAGGAGACTAAAAACAGTTTTAGTCTCAGAAAGATAAGCATAAGATCTCATGTCAAGTTTATATGGAAGAATACAAACCTCTTGCAGAGTGACGTTTCTAACTTTAACTAGGTATAAATCACTACAACAGCCTTGAGCAGTAACTTGTAATATACCCTAACCGCATATGCTACGTTTTGGTAATATTTGCAATAAGATAGAAAGTACATACAGAACACAAAGTAGCATTTTTCATACATTTTATACCAGCATCTTTGATTTCTGAACAATACTCAACATGCTATACAAGAAAGAAAATATATTGTTTTTTAACAAGCGTCTACGTAGTTGCTTGAAAACAAACAAAACTATTAATATAGTTATATTCCTAACTTAGATAATCAAAGGGTGAATTTGTGAGATGTATATAAGGAGGTGAAGAATTAATTATCTATCCATGTAAGAATTTTCTTGGAAAATGTGTCAATTTGGTTCAAAAGTAGACAGAAAACTCCGCACGCAGGCCCGGTCCGTGGGGGAGGCGAGGGAAGGGGTGGGGTAGGGCACAAACAAATTATCTAAATTTTTCAAGCTAAATTTTTACAATAATTTTTTTTAAAAAAATTATTCACCTAATAAATATACAGATTTTGGTTTTGATTAGGGCATCCATCGATCTTGGACCGGTGCTGTCCGCACGTGACGTGCATTTGACGCGTTACGCATATCTAATATACTATACTATATGCATTAAATAAATAGGAAAACTCAATTGTATCAACATTACAATATTAACTGTTTTTAAATTAGGAAATAATTAGACGGTGATGACCTTTTGCTATACAGGAAGATAGATGAAGAGGGAGGAGAAAGAAGAGAGGAGGAAGGATGGGAAGTAGGAAAATCAGGGAGGAGAAGAGATGAGGAGGAAGAGAGAAGTATGAGAAAGAGGAAGAAGGAGGAGGGAATAGGTGGCGGAAAGAAGAGGAAGAGAGATTGGACTAATATAGTGCTAATAAAATAGAATAGAACATCTTATATAGAAGAAAGAGGAGTGAGAAGAAAGGAGGGAGTAGGAGCCGGAGTAGAAAGGACCATGTACCATATATAAGATACATTCATTGTAAAGAATGACACGGAAAACTTCATACTGAATCACCATATGCTAAACAAACACATTATCAAACTCATATTTTCTTGAAACATTAAGAAACCATTTCTATTCTGTCTACATCAAATTGAATAGTACAATGCAATGTGTACTGTTCATCTTCTCTAATAGTTCTACGCATTCTCTGCTTCATAATCTACATATATCGAAAATAACAAAATTGTAAAGCCAAACAAATATATGGAGAAAAATGATCAGGCGATGAGTTGGTGGATTTGATGATTATACGGAGTGCGAAATACTCATTGAATTTCATAAAACTTTTAAATAATCATGGAATAAAAGAAAGAAGAGAGCAAAGATCAATATAAATTTTTGGAAAAAAATAATTTCAGAAGAATAAGATCAACGATGTAAATGATGAGACTGAGAATAAATCATGAAGGGGTAATTTTTGTCCTTATATATTATACAAAGAATATCATAACCAAAAACTTGTTATGGTTATAAACTTGATTTTCGGTGTTGCTATAGTTATGGTTATAAATTGTTATTCTGATTTCTCATTATTAAAATATCATTGTTTTATACAAAACCACACATCCATTTTTGGTTTCTTAAGTATTCTTCACTTTTTGAATACAAGATCACTAACTTAACGTACTTGTTTCCAAATTGTAAAGTGTGTATTAGTAAATGTTCTTAAAATCATTATGCCCGCGTAAAACACGGCATATAACCTAGTGTTACAATTAAGAGTTGATAAAACAATAACACAATAAGGCAAGAAAGAAATAAAAGAATGAAGTAAACTAATGATGCGAAAGGGAAGAAAAAAGATGGACGAATTAATGTTTAGGATTTTGTGAAAACTTTTTTTTTTTTTTGCTAACTAAAAGAACAAGAATAATTGTTAAAACTATATTGGTATATTATAGTGTTTATGTGTTTATCCAAAAAAAAGCCTAGTTCTGTAAATAGAGATTGGGAAAGTACTTTTAACGTAAATGTTTATTTAATTATTGACATTCATTGAAAAATTTAAAATAAGGTTGACCTTTAACCAATATATCTATCTTTTTTTTGTTTTGAGATCCGACAGACAGCCATGTGACTGTGAAAGATCTGGTCGTACAAACTAAAAATTTTTACATCAAAAATATATTTTAATAATTAAATAAAAAATAATTTCAATAACCAAAAGAAAAAACAACTAATAAACTAAAATTTCATATGAATAAATTTTATAGTTCTAACTAAAACTTAGCAATTTTATTCTAGCCTCGAGGTAGTCCTGCCTATCAAACTTAAACTCCATCACTTTAATATTAAATATGCTAATAATATGGGAATATGCCTTTAAAATATTTAATGCTTGACTTCAAAATAAAGAAATTTGATTTAATCTACCCGCAGCAACCCAAGAAAAAAAAACCGAAATATTATTTGATAGAATCAATTTTTCTTTATTGCAATCACACGTTCACAAGACAACATAGAACAAGTCTCGAAAAACACACACACATTCATTCATTTATTAATTCACACGATCCAAGAGAGAGTTTTCCGGATTTCAGACCCGACCCTACCGACACTCTCCCTAAGTGAAACTGGGCAGTTATTCCTAACAGCAGTGAGCTCATAAGGCGACGTATCTGTCGCAAGCCATTGCTCAACTTCAAAGCTTTGCTGCGAGCATTTAACGTGGACTCCTGCCGTCGTGACCTCCACGTAGTTAACATACCAACCGTGGTGGTCCCCTGAGCCGTCGGAAGTTAAATTCAACGAACAGACCGGGCTCGGAAGACACGGTGCTTTCCCACTGAAAATGTCGAGATTACCCCTTTCGTAGTATTTGTAACCTGGTCCCATTAACCCACCCCATGCCTCTAGGTTCCGGATCCCGATGTAGTCTCCGTATTTGTCGTATATTCTAGCGCTTATGATCGACTCGGTTCCGGCTTTCCAGATCGATCCGGTCCGGAGGTAGAATGTGTAGACACATTCTGCATCATCGTCCTGTAAAATCAAGAAAACGATTTCTTGTTTTCGTTATATTCAAGAAAATGATGTTCTTAACCTAGTGGTTTGAACTAGTACTGCCCCTAAACTGTCATGATCTAGATTCAAATCTTGGAATATGCATGTGGAGTCTATGCCTAGTAGAGATATATATACTGATGATGAGATTTAGGGAGCTTACGGCGAATGAGATGGAGGAGACGGTGGCGATCACGAGGAGGACGGTAAAGAGGAGAACGTCACGGCGAGCCATTGTTGGTGATAAGAATGTAAGAAACGGAGATCTGATCTGTCTGACTATTAATAGATTTGATACAACTATGTTGAGATTGAGTCTTGAGATTTGAAGGTAAACTTTTTTTTTGTCAAGGAGATTTGAAGGTAATTATCGTCTGCTTTTTGGAGTAGCGTGAGATGTGGCTATTTTTGTACGTTGTGATGAGTGAAGAGTATTTTAAATGATCCTACCTGCACGTCGCTAACTCGGTGGACAGGTTGGCATGAGGTGTGTCAGATTACACTAATCAGGATCTCGTTAGTTATATATAAAAGGTAATCAAAGATTTCGTTATTTTCATTTCATATTTTCGTCAACTATAGTTTTCCAATATTTTACATATATGTTTGATGTATATATCTGCATATCGGTCTTCCTCCTAATGGGAACATGTTTCACGTGGATTGGCGGAAGAATTAACGAAACGTAGTGTTACGTATTATTTTCCGATTGTACGGTCTTTCTCCTAAGACCATCAACAATGGTTTCAATACCCTCTTCACTTTCAACACCTTCATTTTCCCCTTTTAACATTCCACCTCATTTATTCAACACCCACTTTATTTTAAACTTTTACAATAGTTTGTTTTTTAAAAATTAAACACCCTACCCCACAACTATTAATTCATATTATTTGTTTTTTTGTCATCAATTCATATTATTTGATTTTCTTACAATATAATAACTACATATTAATCAATACTATTAAAATCAAAGAGCCTTTTTTGAGGTACCCTTGAAGTTTTAAAGTATTTACAACTACTTACCACTGGTATATTTTTAATCTATGCTTTTAATTTAATTCAATTTTTTTTCTTTTTATTTATGCAACATAAATCACAATTTTAATTCAGATAAACACCTACCAAATATCGGCAACCTTTTATTTAAACAACACATGCATGTCAAAAATTAACATAACACAATACAATAGTTCTGAAACAAACTTCAGTCGTTATAGCATAATGATTTTCCATGAATCACCATTGCTCCACGTTTATTAGAAACTGCAAACATCCACTTAAAAACAATTCATTGATATGCTAATATTGTTTTCGTTACCATTCATCAGTTTGAATCATTTATAATTTTTCAAACGATTGCATCATCAAACATAATACACAAGCTACAATGTTTTAGAATCTGCTAACTTTCACTTAAAAACAATACATTGATATTCTAATATTGTTTCCATTACATTCATAAATTCGAATCATTTTTTATTTTACAAATAATTGCAACATCAAACATAATAACCAAGCTTCAATATTTTGCAGGTGACAAACGGTTTCCATTATTCAAAATGTTTATAGTCTAAATTATATTTTTCCTAAATATTTGTATATATTGTTGTGCAGTTATCTGTATTATGAATATAAAGTAATAACTTAAAAGCAAAAAAAAAAATCCTAATCACATTTCCGGATTTTCCAGGCATAAAAATGTCGAATATTCTACAACATAAATACCAATCATTTTCGAATCAATAACCATATATATTCAAATATTTAAATAAAAAGTTCTAACTTCACTCAAATAAACTAAAATCTTGGTAAGTTGTTACATTAAGGAAAACGTATATAGACATCCAAAAGAGCTGCGCAGACATCCAAAAGAGCTGCGCAATCTAAGTATTTGTAACAACCAATCATAACAACCGCAGCATTTAATAGCTTAAATCTAAATAATTATAACATGAAAATCTAATTTACCATAATTTGAATAAACTTGATCCCCAAGAGGTATTATTCACTAAACACACGGCTAATTTTAAGAAAAGATATTAGATATGGATACTCTAAACCGTCGAACTTTTCTTTACCCTATATATATATGGTATTTTGAGCTCAGAGCAGTACGCAGATTTCAATACATTTCTCAAAGATGTCTTCTAAGTTCTAAGAAAAAGATTGAGTACCTTGATGAAATTAGGCCGTGGATAACAACATGGATGATAGAGGCCAAAGTCATACACACCTGGAAACCATCCCAAGCCGGTTTTGGTGAGACTTTAGAGATCATTCTTGCAGATAAGAAGGTATACATGGCGATATTTTTCCCAGTATATTATTTGTTTACCAGAATTCTTCTTCTAATTAAATTGTTTTTCATTTTCTACCAGGGGATCAAAGTTCATGCTACTTGTAGGAAGGACTATTTGAGATATTTGGGGATTCAATGCATTGTTGGTGAATGGAAAACTTTAATATTAAGGGTTTTTTTTTTAAAATAGATGGCTTAATTTTGTATTTTAGACCTAAGATCCTGAGCTGTTTCCTCCGTGTATTAAAGACATTGTTGGGAAGACATTCAAGTTTGGTGTTGATATCATTTTCGAATCACATCAGTAAAGGAGCTGAAATCTACAAGGTTTTAAAAGTCTGGTCAGTTAAAACACATTAATAGTTGATTCCCGATCAGAAACTATTTCGGGAAGGGGAACAATAATGCTTTCTGGTTCTAAGGTAATTAAAATCACTTGAATTTAATTGTGATTTTAACATATTCTTGAACCTGTACATTTTAAGTTTTTTTAATATTGTGATAAAATATATTGACTGATATTGGTCTATTATCTAGGGATTCCTATTAACTTAAAGTGAAGAAAGCTCTAGCTTGGTGAAAACTTCTTCTAAGCGATCACATGAAGATTTGGTAGACATCCCGGACACCACGTCAACATCAAAGAAGCGCTCTATGAAAAATATCAAAGTTGAAAAGATGAGCAGTGAAGAACTGAGCTTAAATAAGAATAACTAAAGCAACAAATGAGGACGAACTGGGACTTATGATGTTATGGAGATTTTTACCCTTTTCTAATAAGTGTTTACAAAACACATTTGTTTTTTTGCTTTGGTTTAGGCTTTTTATACCTTTCTTTGGATTTCTTATACCTTTCTTTGGATTTTATTTTTTCTAATAAAATCGCTTTTTATTATCATAAATGTGAATAAAATTATACTATAACCTATCACCGCCTAACCTTTTCTCTATATACTCAGAGTAATGTAGATTTATAATATAGTTTCCAAAGTATAATCACACAACGAGTACAAAAATTTGGCTTTATGGTCATAGATATTGATTTTATATAATTAGTTCAATATATTAACATAGTATATAGTACACTGTATTTGACTAAATTACTTTGGGTAGAATCTCGCTTTATGGAAATATAATTGATCATCTTATAAATATACAAATACATTAGTAATTATATTGTTTATTGACCCCTATTAATATATAGTATTAAAGCACAAAATCATCTTAGCAACCATCTAAAAGTTTGTGAACCATCTTTGTAGCAACGAGAAATCCTAAGAAAGACGACACAAGGATGTTTTCCCTGCAGCAAAAAATCCTAAGAAAGACACACAGAGATATTTGAAACAACATAGTTTTTACCTCAGATCTTACTATTTGATTTTAAGTATTTGTCATTTGTAGCCATGTTCGTGAACTCCCGTTGACAAACCTAAAAAAAAAATACAGTTAGAATATTAACCAGTATTTGTTGACTCAAAAAAAAAATTAAGACTATAAAAACAGACTTATATTTAATAAATTTAAAATATTTATAATATTGTATAAAAAATAAACAATTTTTAACAACCGTATTAATATTTGCAATTCATACCTTTCAAATATTGTTGTCCATGTTGTAAGGATCAAACTTAGAAGAATATAGTTTTTGTCATCACAAAACGTTTCCATCTCACAACAATAGGAATATCTCACATGCAAAAGAGAAAAAAAAAATTATTGACGAGATTTTGGTTTGTCTTTCATTAAATCTTTAAACAAAATTATAAGTAAATGGATGAAGAAGAAAGACAAAGATGTGAGATTGAATTTACACTTACGGATCTGATGAAGATCTTTTGTTGGAGACCGTCATCTTGATCTATTTTGGTCAAACCGCACGAGTTAAGCAAGATCTTCCTTTGAATGTCTCAGATTGTCCACAATTTAATCGGATCTGTACAATTTAAGCTATCGGACACGACATACTTTTCAAATCAAAAACGAAATAAACATTTTGTAAGCAAATACTTTTCGATTGACTGTCTATAAAGGATTAGCCAAAATAATCCTGAAACTATTTTACCTGGAGATGAAGCAGAGTCGAATCGTAGAAGAAACCCATTCGTTTATACAATCATCGTCTGAGAAGTTTTTGTCCTTTTTCGAGTCTTATTTTGTCTGAAAGAAGATAACAAAACCTGATTTTGTCGGTACAAAACAACAAATGAGATTTGTAAAGAAGTGGGCTTGGGCCTATTATGCTTTCACAGTTATATGTTTGCTTTGTTTTCTGGTTGGATTCTATTTTGCGGCACCACTTGATCACTTTTGAATTTGATTTTAAAATCAAGCAATAGTGTGGCTCATTTTAATTCTCTTCAGCATATTAAAATAGAAGTTTAAAATATAATATATCAAAATCATAATATAAATATTACAAATTACATTTTTAATATTATTCTGGGTGATAGTAAGTTTATATTATTTAAACTATATGTTATTGTTTGCAATATTATTTATACCATAAATAAAACAATTTTTAAAAATATTTTTCTCATTGTTGTAGATTGTGGTTTACAGTAATATATCCAGATCACACAGTATATCAAAATATTCAATCACTTTAACCAAACCCAACTTCATATATAACAAAAATGTCCATATATATTAAACTGCAAAACCAAAAACCACAATCAAACTGAAATCGATAACCAAAAATAACAAATCAGTGTCAAACCGAAAATCGAATGGTTACGGCTAAGCACATTAGTTAACAAACAGTTATTAATAAAAAAAATCAAAAAATATAATCCTATTCCTACAAAATTCGCAAAATTCAATTATAGAATCCCTTAACTTTATAATGTTAATAAATAAAAAATCATCTATAATACTAAGGTAGATAGATATATTATCACTATGTCAAAAACTTTGACAACATAAATTAATAGTGGTGTTCGATTTAACATACACATATATAGATGTATAACATTCTTCAAATAAAACCAAAATATACGTATTTTCAGATAGTATTTTATAGAATGACACAATACCCGCGCTTCCGAAGCGCGGATCAAAATCTAGTAATTAACTTAAAACTAAAATAACATAATTTTTAATAATATTTCTTTTTGAATTATTATACATAGCTTACTTTTAAAATAATATGAAACATAAATATTAATAAAAATTAAAATTAATAATATATTCATTTTTAACTTAGATACTTACCTAATTTTATTTTTTAAAATACAAAAATTAATATTATTAAAACAACTAAAAATAAAAAACTTTAAATACACACAATACAAACACGTATTATTAAGAAATTTAAAAACACATGATACAAAACACACAAAATAAAAATACATTATTTAACTAGTACAATAGACTCAGTTCACAAGCAAATATACTCTTAAAGCACATACATAGATTTTAAAACAACTTAACCATGAAACATTCCAAATTTTGCCCATATGTGTTTGACTAGATCTGATTGCAATTCATGATGTACATTTGAATCATGTAATTCAGATCTAGTATGTACATGATTTGCAAATGCTGGTAGCACCTCAGTAGAAAATGGTTGTGGTGTACTCGAACCACTTGCCTCAGATTGATCATAATCCGTCCACTCCTGAGTATATGTCTCTCGTTCATCCTCAACAATCATATTCTGATGGATCCATTGATAATTTTAGTAAGATGAAATTTGTGTTATTGGTACACCTATGGAAAAATGAGTTTCCATTTATAAAAAATCGAGTGGATGAAAATTCTAGACTCCAACCAAACATTAAATTGGCGTAAATAATAGATAACGATTGGAATCTCTTACAAAATCAGAAAGTCACGGATTGCATACAAACAAAATTATTAAAGTAAAAAGGACACACATTATTAAAGAAGAAAAAAACAAAACACGCATTATTAAAATAGAAAAAAATAAACTGACATTATTAAAGAAGAAAAAAACAAACACACATTATTAAAAGATAAAAAATAAAAACATACGTTATTAAAAAAAAAACATAAAAACAATCCTTAGATTAAGCCTTATAAAACCTTATAAGGCCTTATAAAACCTTATAAAACCTTATAAGTCTCTAACTTAATTCTCAAGTCTGGCAGCTTAATTCTCAAGTCTGGCAGCTTAATTCTGCTCCATGTCAACACTCCCCCTCAAGTCATAATTAAAATACAAATTTAAACTTAACATCAACTAATTTCCAAATAGATCGTTGCTCAATTTCTGTAACAGTTGTTTGTTCTTGTCATCGAGATGTTCTTTTTCACTTAGCTTCAAGAACATTTTCATTTTTTTGGTTTGAGTCTTTTCTTTCATCAATCGATTTGCCTCCTCTTGTGTCTTGGCTATTTTTTCCAATCGTTTCAATTATTGCTCTTTGAATTGTTTGAACTCATTCCACTCTTCGCTGACCGTTTCCAAAGCTGCGCCTTTTCATTTCTTTTTGCCTTTTTTTTTGATGCTTCTCTCCCCATTGGACGAGCACTTGATCCTACAGAGTTCGATCCTACGGAGTTCGAATCACTGGCATCACTCTCTCGGGATCTCTTAGATCCACTACTTGTAGAGCCAGTAATTCCTCCTACTTGACTACCATAGCGCGGTTGATCACGAACAGCAAGCCACTCTGACATTAAATTAAAATGTTCATTCTTACCACTTGAATATAATTCGTGCGCTTTTGCCAAGACATCATTCTCCGACCATCCGCTTTGTTGCATACGCCTAGCGTTTTCGTAGGCGCCGCTCCATTTGTTCAACTTTTTATTCATATAGTTGAAATGATTTCTGCATGAAGCTCCATCACGGGGAGGATCAAATGAGCAATGCTCATTACAGTATTCAGCAAATTTACTCCAGTATGCTTCGCTTTTCTGATTCCTCCCAACAATGATGTCTGTTCCATATTTAATCCATCCACTAAGTAGCACCAAATTTTGATCGGTGGTCCATTTAGGGCTTCTCCGGCGAGTTTGAGCTGAATCATCTGCATTTTCTTCTGGAATGGGTTCACTAACACCGCTCATACCACCAAGAGCTATTTGCGTAGAAAATTTGGGAAATTCAGTTGCTCTCAGAACATTTTCATCACCCTTTGGAGTAGAAGAAATAGGAGGTCTTTGAGAATAATATTGCATCATCGAACCATAATTTGGAGGATAATTTGGAACAGATGATGGCATAAAGAAATTTGGTGAGAAACCATAATTTGGCAAATTTTGGGGTTGGTTGGAAGTTTGGTTTTGAAATTGATAATTGTTGGGATTTTGGAAATTTAACAGAAAATTAGAAGAGTTTTGAGTGTTAAACGGATTATTATTGGGATCTATTTAACAAAAAAGAAGATTAAAACACTAAAATAGTTAATTATAATGAAAATGATATTTTTTCTATATCCAAATAAATTGAGAGTAGTCTCTATTTATAGATAAAAAAAATCTTGAATTTTGATATAATTTTTATTTTTGTTAAAAGAGTTTTATTATAAAATAAATGAGTTTGAATTATTGGGTGAGGATAAAATAAAAGGAAATCTGCATCAGCCAATCAAAAGACAGATCTTAAATCTTAAAAAAAAATATGACGTGTCATCCCTTGTGCGTGAGTACACGCGCCCACCAATTTCAGACACTCACGTTGCAACACGTGGCTATCCAGGCCCACAATTTTTTTTTTTCAACAGCTTAAACTTTCCAATGCCTGTTGAATATACATAGGTTAGCTTAAAAATTCAACACCCTCACTACATGCTATTCAACAGTTGAATATGGGTTTCAACACCCTCATTGCTCATGGTCTAATGGGAACATGTTTCACGTGGATTGGCGGAAGAATTAAGGAAACGTAGTGTTACGTATTATTTTCCGACTGTATACAATATTTTGCACATGTTAGATTTTTTATTTTTTGAGAATTATAAAGATAAGAATTACATTCATGTACAGCTGTATATTTATAGAAAACAAAAAACCAAAAATATTAAGTGCTTTTGTGTTAGTCAGAAAAAATGAAATAAATTTGGGACAGTATTGTCACCGGTGCAGCAACAAGGCCCACAATCATTGTTTTGAATGGCTGGAAGCTGCGGTATAAACTCATTTTTTCAAACTTGCGGATATACAGTATTAACATTCAGAAGTTAAGTCATCGGTAAAAACACAGAAAGGCCTTTTAGTGGCAAGTTGTCTCACGCATTTTCTTCCTCATTTCAGATATATCTAAGTGGAGACCCATCCTCTCATGCATAAATGTCAGATGGTCGAGTCTCCCACCCCCTTCTTCAGTCGGCAAAATTGACTGTTAAATCACGATTTCAGAACTCTGTGAGGCACTTTCTTCTCTCCTGAGACGAACCGGCTAGGCCACTTGATGCGGCGAGCCGGCCATCTCCATGAAAGTTCTGGTTTTTTGGTGCCTTGTTGGATTACATGCCTCCTGAGCTTTGTTTGAGAACGGCAGAGTCGGTTCCCCTAGTCAGTTATCGTATTTATCGTATGACAGATCCAACTTCGAGGGTGGCGGTTTCTTAGGTTGTTCTTCTTGTCTGTTGGTTTCGCTTCTTCTTACCGCCGTGAGGATTGAGAGGCAGTGTGTGGTTCCTCGGACTTGTGCGACAGCGGTGACACAAGGCAATTATGGCAATTCTGCGGCGGCTAGGATTCAGATCTCTTCAATTCGGTGTTAGTGACCGCAGAACTCCTCTGACTGTTGGCATATCTGAGGGCGACTGCCGATTGTCGACTGATGTGTGGACTGGATTGGACACCCAGTTTCGGTTAAATCGCGACTGTTCGGTTGATGGCTCACGGGTGTTCATATTATCTTTTTTCCCCATGTTGGAGCTTTAGTTTTGCTTATTGTATGTAAGTTTGTTTCTGGATTCGTGTAATCTAAGGCTGTAACTGAATGTTAATAAAAGGATAAATGGAACTAAAGGAATGATAATTAGTAGAATCCAATGGAATGGAATTAGTATTTGATTTAAGTGGAATGATTTTTCAAAAGAATGTTGTTATTGACAAGGGATAATATAGAATGAGATGGAATATTCTTTTTTTTTTATTGCCACTGGTGACTATTTTGTAAATGAGAAGGAATTAATTAAGTATTCAGGAAGTTTCTATTCAAAAAATGTGTATTTCAGTTGCACCCTAAGACTTTATGTTTCTTTCGACTTATCGTAATTTGTAATCTCTTTCAAATATCCTTGTCGGTAATGATAAATGAAAGCTTTTAATTATTATTTTTGAACTTTCAGAAGTTAAAAACCTTTTTATTTTCCATTTAGAAGTTTCATTCACCTGTCATACCAATGGATCCTCCTTAAGAATACACAAGGTACTTATATATTATTTTACTGATGAACATTTTACATGATGTTGCGGTTTTGTTTGATGGGCGTATAATGGTATATACTACTCTTTTAGTTTTATTGGCACTGATAAAAATTATATGAACCTACTAGTCTCGTTTTTTTATATATATGCGAATGTTAGTTTCATCAAGGAATTCGAAGTTTTATAATCAACTATAATAACTTCCTTAACCAGCCATGAGACTAGATAGGACATTGCCAAAAAGATCACGAACAAAAAAAACTCAAGGTACGTATAAATCTACTCTTTTTTTAAAAAAAGAGAGATGAATTAGTCCCAAATATGGCTATGAAAATAATTGATAACGTTAATAATGTCATCTTTAACAATCAATAACTATCAAATTGTATTAAAGTCTAATACTAACAGAAAGAGGAGATCAGGTGAGTTGTCAAACTCTAAATAGCAAAATCTTCTCCTAGCCAACCAAAAGTCTGAGTAATGCAACAACAACCACTTACTTTTTCCATGCAAACCCTAATTTTCGCATCCTCTCTCAATTCTCTCTTTTGTCCTCCCTCTAAGCCAATCTCCGCCACACATTCTGTAACTCCCACCTTTCTCCGATGGAGGGGCCACGGCTTCCTCCTTCCGCCACCTTCCATGAATCCGATGATGACAAACCCGACGATCCTCCTCCCACCTGGCACCGTCCGACCTCGAGTCTCTCCGCATTGCCATCTCAAGATCCTCCACCACACCATTGGCGTAATCATTCTCTTAATCTCTCCCCAATTCTGAATACACCTCCACGGTCTCTTCCTCCTCCGGATTCAATCCCTGAGCTAGAGACTTACGTTGTTCAGGTACCAAGAGATCAAATCTATTGGACTCCTCCTCCAGAACACGCAAAGTACGTCGAGAAACGCCGTAATAACCCGGAGACAAACAAAAAGAATGGGTGTTCTAAACGTATTATGTGGTTTTTTATCATCTTGATCGCTTTCGGATTCATCCTCGGTGCCATCACTCTCATCCTTCATTTCATTTTCAACCCCGCTCTTCCGATTTTCGCGGTCGAGAGATTAAATGTAAAACCAAGTAGTTTCGAGGTGACGTTGAAAGCCGACAATCCCACGTCTAACATGGGGGTAAGCTATGTAATGAAACCAAACGGTGTTGTTTCGTTAACGTACAAGAACAAGAGACTAGGACGTGGGAAATTCCCAAAGATGTCCCAGGCCGCGTCTGGAACCGACAAGGTCAATGTGAAGCTGGATGGATCGACCAAGAACGTGGTTATGCCACCGCGGGGATCGAAACAACCGGTAAGTTTGGTACTGATGATGGAGCTAAAGGCGGACTATGAAGCAGGACCGGTGAAAAATAACAAGGAAGTGGTGGTGACTTGTGATGTTAAGGTTAAGGGGTTATTAGATGCTAAGAAGGTGGAGATTGTGTCGGAGAATTGTGGGAGTGAGTTTAAAGACTGACACTCTCTATATTTTTTTCCTTATATATATATATAACGTGATTGTGTTCGTTAGATTTACAGTGTGCTTAAATAATTTATTACTTTCGATGTAATGCTCAATTGCTCTTTTTTCTTCTTCTCAAAGTGTCTTTGTTTTTAGTTAATAGACTGAAAATTTTTTTACCCTGGTTGAATCAAGGAAAATCGCAAGTCCGCAGATAGACTCATTCTTCAGGGCATTTAAATGAGTTCTAAAATATGGATTCATATCTGTGTTAGGTAAACTAAACAATGTGACTTAGTTTCACATAATAGGAAGATCGAACCTAAAACGTGTTAATGCCCCGAACTCGTTCACTACCACTTGTTTTTAGTTAATATTATTGGGCGACAAAACGAAACCGAGAACAAGAAAGACACAATAGACAATTAGATGATAGATAAGAAACAATCATTGAACAAGATTATTATAAACATCTTTGACGAATTCTTGTGTAGACAAACTGGGTCTTCTTTAGTTTTTTTTTTTTGATGGCCACAAGAACATTGTCTAGAAGCAATCCTTTTGTAAATATTGCTAAATCTATGCATTCCATTGTAGAATTAATTTTTACAACACCATCTAGATTTTCTGTAACCTCGGTTTTTAAAATGCAAACTCAATTTAAAAAATATTCAAACCAAACCTGTCAGATAGAAACTAAAGGGTAAGGCCGCACAAATAAACCAAATCCAAAAATTCAAACCGAACCCAATCAACCGGTCTAAACCTGACACAAATACCCAATAGATCTTGTTTTATGGTATTTCGGGTTATGAGTTTTATCTGAACCGAATCCGAACCCAAATGGATATCCCAAAAACTAAAAAAAATCAGAATCCCAAAAAAAAAATATCAAACCCGATCACAATCCCTAATATATATCCAAAATACACAAAGATATTATTGAATACCTAAGATAATTATTTATTACAAAATTAACTCAAATACTTAGTATAATATATATCTTTTTGGTATTTGGTTAATATTAATGTTTTATGTTTTGAAAATTACAAAATAACTTTTAAGTTTGCTTCTCAAATTTAAACAATGTTTTTACAAATTTAAATAGTATTTCTTAGGTTTATAGAGTTGGTAGATGTTAATTTTAATTTATTAACGTTTCATTATTTATGATTCTCGTTCGTACAAGGTTTTGGTTTGTCATGATATGTCTGATGTCATGTGTAGTTCAAAGAAGAGTTTCGTATGGTTGATAGAGAATCTCTTAAAGTTATTTTGAAGGACGTACAACAATATTGTTTGAGAAAACAACATATACAAATTTATTTAAAGATTGGAAATATATTGAATTTAGTTAAGTACAAATTAATATTTTCGAAACAGATAACCCGATTAATATCTGAAACCAAAAATATTTCAATTCAACCGGATCTTGGATATCTGATTAAACCTGAACCAAAATCGACTAAACTTAAACCCAATTGATCCAAACTTGTATAATACCATGAACCTGGAAATCCCAACCAAAACCCGATTGAGACTCAGATTGTCCAGCCCTAAAGTTCAATTCATACATAATTTCAGAATCCTCAATGTTTCAGATAAATGTCAAACCTAGTTGAGACCCATTTTCAGGCTTGTGAATTTGTATTGGGCCTCACACAGACAAACAGGCTTCACCAGAGAAACTCAAAGAATCAAATTCCGACCATGTTTAATATCAAAAAGAGGAAAATAACTCAAACGACGATGATGGACCTGTAGTCTGAGTTGTTGGAAGAGATAACCCTTTGGTTCCCAGCTAAACCCCTTACACTAATGAAACTCACTTTCAAACAGTGTAAAGCCTTAATCGAAGACCTGAACTTCGTCGAGAAGCACTTCTCCCGCTTGTATGGCCGTGAACAGCAGCTAACAGTCATCACTGAGGCTTCTGCAGATTCAAATTCATCATCAGGTTTAAAAGTATCTTGCATTGGTATGAATATTTTGCATGGGTATCCTGTTAAGGCTGTGTTCGAGTGCCATGTTATTTTGGTATGGGTCATGAAAACCGATATTTTAATCTTGAATCTCCTGTTGCGTAGAGGAAAACTAATCAAACCTGTACCACCTCTCTGTGGATATGACTACTGTGACTATGTGTACGGTCTTGGTTACCTTACGAACCCATCAAGCTCTAATGGTTACAAAATAGTTAAGTTTAGTTGTGATAGTAATCGTAAACTTGATTTATGGGTGTATGATTTCAAACCAAAGTCTTGGAATGAAGTTTTTGATAAAAGCTTTGATGGGTTCTTCAACTTTCCAATGTCAAGTGTGTGTTTGAGAGGGACTGCTTACTGGATAGGTATTTGTACGCGTGGTATTTCGATCTATTCGATCCAGAGTTTTGATTTTGAAAGAGAGTGGTTTGAGCCCTTGTCTCTTCCGCCTACAACGTTTGAGTGGGGACATTCTCTTTCTTTTGGGGTTTTCAAAGTAGATTACATCTCTCTGTTACATCAATGATATACCATGGATTTTATCCACTTTCAACCATAGTATATAAGTATTTTAAGATATAATTATTATGTTTTGGAGTCGTTTTAGAGTATTTACAGGTTCAGGTACGTTCTGGAGAAATATGGTGATTTTGGAGCCTTTTGAGGTCCAGAACTGCACAGACGCGTCAGATGTTTAGCTATGGATAGAGATCTTCCCACCGTTAGATTGAGCGCATATTTCGACACAAGATATATTTCTGAGCTATATTTCCAATGCCACCAGTTTTAGGTCAATCATCATCCAGTAGCAAACGTTATGCCTAATTTACTGAAGAGTGGTCAGTCTGCCTCGCGAGAGGAAGTTGTCGAGAAGATAAAAAAAAAATCGATCGATGCAGCAGTCTTTGTATCGATCGATGGGGATCCCAGAATGTGGGCCGAGCGTATTTTATGACTGATTTAGGACCAGGAGTTACCACAAATTACCATAATATCCATGCACGACCTGAAACCCTATTTTACTTATTTCTAAGCCATTGTTGACAACTATACTTAATTTTGTATGGAGAGAGAGAGCTTTGGATTGGAGAGGGGGATCTTAGTGATATCACTCAAATTACCCTAAGGAGTGACTTAACTCTCTCAAATAAGAGGTTCAGTTGTAGTACTTAGGGATCGAATCCACAGAGAGCTAGTGTACAAATAAGATGCAATCTTAGTGACTATGCTAGGTTGAAAATGGTTTAAAGTAAAATGCAGGTTTTTGAGTAATGGTAAGATTACTCAGTTGAAAGGTTTTGGTTTAAGACAATAAAGAAAAGTAGTTAGATTCAGGGTAGATATTCAGGAATTCAGGATTATAAGTACTACAAATGCTAACAAGTTGCTTGCATGATATGTCAGAGCTCAACACTATTAAATGAATCTATCAGCTCTCGCAATATTTAGACCATCTATTACTTAGATGCTAAATGGTGTTTGCGGTCAGCTATATCGCCGACAGTATCGATCGATTATTCGATAGGAATATCGACCGATACACCTCTAGCTACGTCTATCGATTACTCTATAGGAGTATCGATCGATACGGCTCTAAGCAGAACTTATGCGCGAGTTGATACAGTGCTCACTCTCTGGTGAGGTCGAAAACGGTTATCTCGAAATCTACGGCCAAAGATCCTTCCAAACCCAAAGATGTCCCGCACGAACGACTAACGGGGGAAAGATCGGGCAACGGAAAACCCACAGGCGGCAAAGAACCCCTGGCGCCGGCGGCACGCGTCACCCGGGCCGGCCTGGCGCCGGCGGCACCCCGGCCTGGCGCCGGCGCACGCGTCACGCGAGTCGGCCTGGCGCCGGCGGCACCCCGGCCTGGCGCCGGCGCACGCGTCACGCGAGTCGGCCTGGCGCCGGCGGCACCCTGGCCTGGCACCGGTGGCACCCCGGCCTGGCGCCGGCGGCACGCGTCACGCGGGCCGGCCTGGCGCCTGCGGCAAGCCGGCGGCACGCGTCACGCGAGCCGGCCTGGCGCCGGCGGCCTGCGTCCCGCAAGCCGGCCTGGCGCCGGCGGCAAGCCCCATGACGCCGGTCGACGGCCCTCGTCCTGGTATCGGTCCCATCATGCTCGGTTTGATCCCATCTTGGCTTGTTTGGATCGATCCTCGTGAGTTTGGTACGATCACGGCTACGGAATGAACACCTTTCGATTCGGTTGGAATCGTCCTCGATGTTTTACGACAAAAACTAGAAGGATTGGATTTCTCGTAGAAGATATCGTATAAAACAAAGATCGATTAACTTGAACATCGATCCTTTAGGCTATACGGTTTATTTTACGAGAAAGATAGTCTTTTCGAGAAATTATATAAAACGTTCAACGACTTAAGACAAGTCCACGGACTTACTTACGATTTTAAGAATTCAGGCCCAATCATGCTGTGACGGTTTATCCGATTTCCCGAACATCGGATAAACATCAAGTCACCGAAAAATAGGGGAAAACTCGAGGATAATTACGAAGATCGACGAAAATGGAATACTTCCTGAAGAGATAAACTTGGGCCCAAAGGCGAGGTCCATCATCCTAAGGCAAACCGACCTAGGAGTGGGTATATAAGGAGAGCAAGAGCAGAGGAGAAGGGATCCGAAAATCCTAGATTGGGGACCTAGAGAGCTCCTGTTAGCTGATAGAACTTAGAATTTAGGCGGTTAGACTAGCAAGGCAGGCCCTAGAACGTCTGGCCACCTCCTGCTCGCAAATCTCCGCTTCTCTCGGAAGGATCGGACAATTCTTTTACTTCAGAGCTCCGCACATAGAAACCCTAGGCGTTATCTTCGACATGCCTGTTTCTATGACAAACGCTCATACTAGACGAACCCGCCCAGACGGTTCAATCTCTTGTTCAACTCTTTCTAAACTGAACTACGTCCGACTTGATCCTCGAAAGGGGTACGTAGGCAGCCTTTCTTAAGGTCCAGTCCCAAATCTTAACAAAACCTTTTCCGCATTTATTTGGTCACTTATCGTTTGCTGTCGCAGAGAATCCGGACCTTCAAGGAAAGTCGGGTTAACTTGGCTTTCCTCCGCAATCTTATTCATTAAAATCGACAGTGCGAATTTCGGTTCCCACAAACCTTCTCTTTCCTTTTTCCGGGAGTACGGCCTTTGGTTTCTTGTTTTAACTCCATGGGTTCTAGGGTATCCGTGGGTTTCTTCAAGATAACTTCTGGTGGGCCTTTGGAGGGTTTAGATTGCTCCCTGAGTGCATTAAGTCGCGTAACATCTATCTTGGGAAGTTGCACTCGGCGTGTGATAACTGAATATCGATCGATAGGTTCTGGAGTATGTCGATCGATTTCCTTATCCTTCTGTCGATCGATGGAACATCCATTTTGTCGATCGATGTTGTAAGGGCTGGGTGGATGTGGGTGCTTTGCTGGGAACTCCTCGTGAGTAAGTATCTTTACGGCGTTGCACTCGTGAGTGGATTCTTCAAGGTCCATCGGTCGATGCTCATCTGAGTCCATCGTTCGATTTGAATTGGCGTACATTGATCGATAGTCGTGTCCGGACATCGGTCGATACCAATGGTTGCCGCCAATACTCATGGAACTTTCGATCTGAAAGTCTCCCTCTTGCAGCTTCTCATGCTTCACCACTCTCCAAAAATTGTCTTCTATGATAGCATTGACGTTGTGGCCTGTTGCTTCTTCTCCAGTCCCTTTTCCTAAGGCTTCCTGCTTCTTAACAGCTTCTCCTTTCTGAATCACTTGAGTCTCTAGTTTCTTCACATGAGTGCTCAAAGCATCAAGCTTTGTGTTCAAGGTGGTTTACACAGCGTCGATATTTCCATTGAAGTTCACCTCTAACTGCTGCTGGCTTTCAAGAACTTTGCTGAGCATGTCTTCTAGCTTTCCTTCTGGGGTTGGTGTGGGTGGCTTCATGTAAGATGAGTTTCCATAACTCCTGTTGTTGTTGGGGTTGCTGTTGTTGAAGTTGCCTCTTTGTCCTGAGAAGTTTATGTTTCCTTGGTTTCCAGATCTCTAAAATCCAGTTTCATTGATCCAGTTGACTTCTGCTTCTATGTAGTCATCTTCTTCATCAGCTTCTGCATCCTCCACTGAGCAGATTTGCTTGTTTAGCAGTTTCTGAACATTGTCAAGTGTAACCTGTACCTCATTTATCTGTTCCTTTCCAAGGAACGCTGCAGATCTTGCTTTTACAATGTTCTTCGTGCTGTTGCTGGATGCTAAGTTGTCTATTAGCTTCACAGCATCTTCAGGATTCCTTGTGGTGAAGTTGCCTTCACTTGCAGTATCCAGAGCCATCTGATATTTCAGCGCGATGCCTCTGAAGAAAGTGCAGAGCAGTTGCACCTTGTTGAATCCATGGTGTGGACAATCTCGCTGGTAAGACTTGAATCTGATCCAGGTATCCTTGAATGACTCTCCAGGGTCCTGGTTGAATGTGGCAATTTTCCTTCTTAAGTCTTCAGCGCGTGCATCATCAAAGAAGTTACGCAGAAATGCGTTTTTGATGTCGCTCCAGGATGTAAGAGATCCTGGTGGTAGCTGCTTAAGCCACTGTAAAGCTTCTCCAGATAAAGAGTGCGTGAAGAGCTTACAGAGAAGGTAGTCCACGGGGACTCCATTGGCTTTGTAGCAGATATGAGATCCTCGAACCTCTCCAGATGGTCAATGGGATGCTCATTGGACAGCCCACAGTAGGGTGTCAGTCCCACAAGGGTGTAGTACTGCGGCTTGAGCTAGAAATTGCCTCTCTGAATAGCAGGGGGACGAATGGCTGATCTGTTGGTGTAGAACTGATCTGGACGGTTGTAGTCAGCTAGTGTTCGAGTAGCCTCTCCTACAGGTTGAACAGCTCCTGTAGGTGCAGTTTCTGGCTCAGGGACTACTTCATTCTGAGCATTGAGCTTCTGACCTGCTTCATTACGAAGGTGACCTTCTTGGTCACGCAAGTCTCCATTCTCATCTCGTGTGAGAATAATCGGCGCAACCATGACTCGCGTAACAGTATCGATCGATATACAGTTAGGGGTATCGATCAATGTCGGATGAAACGTGTCGGTCGACAGTGAAGTAGTGTCGGTCGACAGGAAGTAGTGTCAGTCGACAGGAAGGTGCGAGTATCGGTCGACGAAGACGTGTCTCGGTCGACAGTGGTGCGTCGGTATCGGAACGGATTTCTTGCGGATTGAACGTTCCAAGCTAGCAGGGTCTTCTGAGAACAAAAGTTGAGATGCCTTGTTACTTCTGGTACTGCTGGGCATTTTCCTGAAAAGACAAGAAAAAATTTGTGTCAGAAAAAAAAATTAAAGTAAAAATAACCTAGACCTAATCAGATTAAATCCTATTGTATCAACGCTCCCCGGCAACGGCGCCAAATTTGATATCACTCAAATTACCCTAAGGAGTGACTTTACTCTCTCAAATAAGAGGTTCAGTTGTAATACTTAGGGATCGAATCCACAGAGAGCTAGTGTACAAATAAGATGCAATCTTAGTGACTATGCTAGGTTGAAAATGGTTTAAAGTAAAATGCAGGTTTTTGAGTAATGGTAAGATTATTCAGTTGAAAGGTTTTGGTTTAAGACAATAAAGAAAAGTAGTTAGATTCAGTGTAGGTATTCAGGAATTCAGGATTATAAGTACTACAAATGCTAACAAGTTGCTTGCATTATATGTCAGAGCTCAACACTATTAAATGAATCCATCAGCTCTCGCAATATTTAGACCATCTATTACTTAGATGCTAAATGGTGTTTGTGGTCAGCTATATTGCCGACAGTATCGATCGATTATTCGATAGGAATATCGACCGATACACCTGTAGCTACGTCGATCGATTACTCTATAAGAGTATCGATCGATACGGCTCTAAGCAGAACTTATGCGCGAGTTGATACAGTGCTCACCATGATCTTAGATCAGCTTTCGCTTGTCTCAAGAGGGTCATAGCATGTTTAGGATGTTATCAGGAATTGTATTAAATGAATAATGCAATCCAAGTTCATGTTCTAGGTAGCTAATCTAGAAAAAGCATTAATGAACAATCCTAACAATAAATATCACAGCTACAGCAGATGTAGGCTGGGGCTAATCCCTCATATCCTATTTAAACCCTAAATCTAACAAATGAATATACTCAGACATGGCTAAGTAATTCATAGTAACAAGGTAATAATAGGAGTTCATAGATCTATTAGAGGAGTGAACACTTAAGTTCCGATCACAAATCTCTTTGGATCTCTCCTCTAGATCTAGAATCCTATAACCTTTGTTAAGAAGAACAAGTAAAGAACTGAATAGAACTTTATTGAGAACTTGCAAAGTAATGAAACAATGGTAAAAGAAATGTGTAGAAAAGATGGAGGTAAAAAGAAACTCTCTAGGTAAAAACTTATGTGGTGCCAAAACACTTAGGCAGATATAAATATGAGTTCATTAGGTTAAAAACTCGTCAGGGGCAATCTTGTAAAAATATGATGTCGTGGGCTTCAAGTTCGGCCAAGTCCAACTTGTCTTCTTTCGCCGCTCAATATCGATCGATAGTACTAGATGTACATCGATCGATTATGATCTCGATGTATCATCCTTCGGCAAATGTGTGTCGATCGATAGCACGGAATGTGCATCGATCGATGTGTAGCTCCGGATGTCGACCTCTGGTCTGATCTCGGGTGAACTCTTCTTTAAGCTCCAAAAAGGCACCTAAAACATCACTGTTCTCCAAAATGCTCCTGAGCCTGAAAATATACCTAATAGACTCCAAAACATAGATAATAGTAATAAAAATTCTTTTGCCATGGGTAAAAACAGGTAAAATCCATGGTATATCACTTAGCACCTTGAGAGAGGGAAGATCTTGAACTCCCTTTGTTTCTTTACTCTACTTTGTCTCTTTATTATTTTATTGCAGTTTTATTCAGACCATCATAATGTTTTTCATGAATATGTCTGAGTAATTCTCTTGTTAGATTTAGGGTTTTTCAATGGTTGATTCATGGTTTGCTAAATATGTGTTGTTGTTAGGGCTACTTATTTAGTTCTTCATCTAGTTTATCTTAAGATTAATCGGTACAAGTGAGAGCTTGGCCTGTTGCCTGAATAAGACTAGTATGATCTGATTAGCTTGGTGCATACGAAAGTTGATCTAGGTGGTTAGAGAACACATCAAACCCATTCGCTAATGCTTGCTAGAAGTAGCATCGATCGACACTCCATAGGACACATCGATCGACAGTCAATAGCAGACATCGATCGACAATCCATAGGAGATATCGATCGACACTCCCTTAGGACTTGCATACGAAAGTTGGATTCCTAAGTCTAAGCATTAGATAATCTATGCATTCAAAAGTTGATAGATTATAACTTAATAAGTTTGATTTCGAGAACAATTGATATTCATAAACCCTGATAACCATAAATTGCATACTTATCATATCTGAAAATTTACTTAAATCTAGCTATCTCCCAACTTGTTAACAACCTCAAATCAATCAACTGAGCAACTACCTTGCTCACCCCATCTTCACTTCATTTACTGTTTTAAACCATTAAACCATTTTAGTCTAGCTTTATTTCAAGAACTATAAATTGGTTGTGTAATCCTAGAGTTTCTGTGGATTCGATCCCTAAGTACTACAACTGAACCTCTTATTTTAGGGAGTAATTCACACCTTAGGGTAATTTGAGTGATATCAAATTTGGCACCGTTGCCGGGGACTCTTTCTTATTACCAATAGATTAAGTTTAGAATATAGCCTAGATTTTACTTTCTGTTTGCTTAAAAGCTTTTCTTCTTTCCCTGCTGACACATGTACCTTAGAAGAAGAACACAAGTTTCGGCCAAGCATCGATCGATAAGATGATGAACACATCGAGCGACGCATCGACGGATGAAGCGATCAACACTTTCCTGCCAGAATCGATCGACGCGGATCAACTACAATCGAACGACGCGACACTACAAAAATTGATCGACATCAACCGGCCGGAAGCAGGTAAGTCTGTGCTTACCAATTTCAACAATGGAAAAGTAGTTCTAGGGAATAAAAGGGATCGAGTATGCAATGCATCGAACCAAGTTAATTATACACATAGGACTGCAATCCCTGTTGGAATAGCTGTTGTTTTGAATGTTGGATTGGAGCGTTACCAACCGATTGGAGACTACAACAGACCTGATCGGTTATACACCAACAGGTCTGCGATCCGCCCACCAGCGATTCAGAGGAAAGAATTTGAACTGAAACCAAAATATTTATCTCTAGTAGGTAAACACCCCTTTCATGGTCTCCCTCATGAAAACCCCATAGACCATATCGAAGCACTTGAGAACTTTGTGTCTAACATCAAGATGTAGGGAGTTTCCGAAGACTACCTATTCTGCAAACTCTTCCCGCATTCTCTTGCTGGAGACTCGACCTGCTGGCTGAAACAGCTGCGTCCAGGATCTCTAACTTGCTGGAGTGATATCAAAAGTGCCTTTCTAAACAAATTCTTTGATGATGCACGAACCGAAGAATTTAGGAATAAGATCTATAATTTCTCTCAAGGCAGCGCTGAAGCTTTTAAGGCTTCTTGGGTAAGATTCAAAGCTTACCAGCGAGATTGCCCACACCATGGTTTTTCCGAGATTCAGTTACTTAATATTTTCTTCAGATGTCTCGACTGGACATACCAAGCGACTTTAGACGCTGCAAGTCAAGGGAACTTCAAAAACAGGACCCCTGAAGAAGGTACAAGACTCATTGAAAATGTGGCAACTAGCACCAGTTCCAAGAAGAATGATTTTGAAAGGAGTAAGATGGACAAGAATTCGAATGAATATCGAATATCTGAGAGATCTGCTGATCAACAAAGAAACATAAGCTATATAAGAATCTACGAGGCAGAACAGACTCACAAGAGCAAGCTTGAATCTATGATAGGTCAAGTTCTGAAAAGCCAGCAGGAAGTGAGGGCGGTTCTCGATGATAAATTAGATTCCGTGTATTCTGATGTACATGATAAGTTCAAAACTTTGAGTGACCATGTCAAGAAATTGGATAGCCAAGTTGCGCATAACGCTATGGTTTGTCAGAAGGGATGAAGGATTCCTCCCTCGAAGAACTGGCACTAATCCAAGACAGCCAGTTAATGCTGTTACATTGAGAAGTGGAAGAAAACTCGCCCCACATGTGAGAAAAGAAATGGAAGAACTAGACCTAGACCAAGAAGTGCGACCAGGTCCTGATGACAAGGAAGTCGAATCAGAGATTCAAGAGAATTTCGATCGACTGAAGCAAGGAAGTGTCGATCGACACCCCATCCATCCGGACCCCAAACCGTCTAAGTCTTTCACTAAAGTGTTGTCGAGGGTATATACACCCAAGACACCCTTCACTCCCACCCAAAATAAAGCGAAACGAGAGCTGGAAATGGCCATATGAAAGAAAGCATTAGACAAGACGACTGTCGAGATGTCACTTAGTGACGCTGTCCAGATTTCTCCCCTAATCAACAAGTACATGAAAGATATGGTGACCAGAGGTTTCCAACCATCGGAAGGGAGTGTGATGATGGTTTCTGAGCATGTAAGTGCTTTGATTCAGGAAAGAATCCCAGTTAAACAACCAGACCCTGGTAGTTTTGTTTTGGATTGCAACATCCACAATGAGCAGTTCCAAAGATCTCTCTGTGATCTAGGCTCCAGTGTGAATTTAATACCTTATTCCGTTGCAATAGCCCTTGGGTTTACTCAATTCGAACCAACAGATATCACACTCATCTTAGCCGATAGATCTATTAGGATTCCAGAAGGTATCCTGGAAGACGTGCCCATAAAGATAAATGGATTTCATATACCTACTGATTTTGTAGTGCTGAAATATGGGCATGAACCTAAGGACCCCCTTATTTTGGGAAGACCATTCTTGGCCACAGTCAGTGCAATCACTGATGTTAGGAAAGGACGTATATCTCTGAACATTGGAGATTTGTCCATGACTTTCGACATGGAAAATCTGGTCAGGAAACCTTTCATTGATGACTACACCTTCTTTGTAGATCACCTATCCGATGCGATTGGCCAAATTTTCATGGATATGTGTTTTAACGATCCTTTAGAGAATACTCTCACAGCTCCTGGAAGAAAAATTTTCAGTATTTATGACAGAGCTGATGAGTACGCTCGATTAATGGATGCCAGTAAGGAAGTCATGCGTGTTGATATGGAAGAGGATGATGAATCTGAAATAAAAATCGATCGATACCTATCGGATAATACCGATCGATGCCCTCTTGCATCGGACTGCTGGAGCTCGGAAAAAGTACCAAAAGTTGAATTAAAACAACTTCCAGCTGGACTCAAATACGCTTTCCCCTACGATAACTCATTCCCTGGCATAGTCAATGCAAAGCTAACTAGCGGAGAACTAACCTTGCTGCTCGATTATCTGCGTACGTATTTCAAAGCTATTGGATATTCTCTTGATGACATTCCTGGTATCTCGTCCGATTTATGCATGCATAGGATACACTTGGAAGACAAGTCGAAATCATCTATTGAGCAGCAGAGAAGGCTGAACCCAAATCTAAAAGAAGTGGTTAAGAAAGAGATAATCAAACTGCTGGAAGCAGGAATTATCTATCCAATTTCGGAAAGCAACTGGGTCAGCCCGGTGCATTTGGTTCCTAAGAAAGGAGGAATTACAGTGGTAAAGAATGATAAAAACGAGCTGGTCCCTATGAGAACTGTTACTGGGCACATGATGTGCATAGATTACAGGAAACTCAATGCCGCTACGAGAAAAGACCATTTCCCTCTTCCCTTCATAGATCAGAAGTTTGAAAGACTTGCACACCACAAGTATTACTGTTTTCTCGATGGTTATTCTGGATTTTTCCAGATTCCTATCCATCCGGATGACCAAGAAAAGACCACATTCACTTGTCCATATGGTACTTTCACATACCGCAGGATGCCTTTCAGGCTCTGTAATGCTCCTGATACCTTCCAGAGATGTATATGTCTATCTTTACAGATATGATCGAGGATTTCATGGAAGTATTTATGGACGATTTCTTGGTGTATGGATCCGATTTCACATCATGCCTTAACAACTTATGCAAAGTATTAGCAAGATCTGAGGAGAAGAATCTTGTCCTGAATTGGGAGAAATGCCACTTTATGGTCAATGATGGAATTGTTCTGGGACACAAGGTTTCTGCAGTCAGGATAGAAGTAGATCGAGCTAAAATTGAATTTATGACCGGTCTGCCAACACCCTCCAACGTGAAAGATGTGAGGAGTTTTCTTGGGCATGCTGGTTTCTACAGGAGAAATATAAAGGACTTTAGCACAATAGCTAGACCCCTAACAACTCTTCTGTGCAAACAAGCAAAATTTGACTTCACCTCTGAATGTTTAAAAGATTTTAAGGGGATCAGGTCAGCTTTAGTAACCGCCCCTATCGTCCAAGCCCCTGATTAGAGTTTACCCTTCGAAATAATGTGCGACGCAAGCGATTTCGCTGTAGGCACAGTACTTGGCCATAGAAAGGATAAGAAATTACATGCTATCTACTATGCTAGTAGGACTCTCGATGATGCACAAAGGAACTATGCAACAACGGAAAAAGAACTACTAGCAGTCGTCTATGCTTTTGAAAAGTTTCGTCCTTACCTAGTTGGTTCGAAAGTAGTTGTCCACACTGACCATGCTGCCTTAAAGTACTTGATGCAGAAGAAAGATGCGATATCAAGGCTTTTAAGATGGATCCTACTTCTACAAGATTTTGACATTGAGATAAAGGATAAGAAGGCAGTGGAAAATGGAGTTGCTGACCATCTTTCACGGATCAGAATTGAAGATGACGTCCCAATCAATGATTCCCTACCCTCAGAAAATGTCTATCGAGCAGACTCAACATTAATAGGTAATGTGCGTCTTACATCTGAGAAAGCATCAATCGATACTCAAGGAGAGGTATCGATCGACACCTTAGACGACCATAACCATAAGGCACACAAAGACACAGTGATAGTTGACATAGATATCAATGTCGCTCACCACCTTACGCAAACCGATATTGGTTCTCCCATTGGTAGAAGTTCTAGTCTGGGGGTGTGTGCGTTGGCTGCAACCAGTTCAGATCGGCCTTGGTATGCTGATATAGTAAATTATCTAGCTGCCGACGTCGAGCCAGAAGAACTCATAGGTTATAAGAAGAAAAAGTTTATGAGAGAAATCAGAAGATATCACTGGGATGAACCATACCTCCACAAACACTGCTCTGACGGAATATATAGACGATGTGTCGCAGATATTGAGGTTCCAGACATTCTATTTCACTGCCATGGATCCAATTACTCTGGGCATTTCACAACTTTCAAAACAGTTTCTAAGATTCTACAAGCAGGCTTCTGGTGGCCTACCACGTTTCGAGATGCTCAGTCCTACATAGCACAATGTGATCACTGCCAACGAAGAGGAAAAATCAGCAAAAGACACGAAATGCAACAGAATTTCATACTTGAAATGGAGGTGTTTGACTGCTGGGGCATCGACTTTATAGGCCCATTTCCTTCTTCATACGAGAACAAATATATCCTAGTCGCTGTCGACTATGTATTTAAGTGGGTAGAAGCAATTGCATCCCCAACAAACGATGCCGCTGTAGTCGTGAAACTCTTCAAAAGTATATTTTGCCTCGATTTGGAGTTCCTAGAGTGGTAATAAGCGATGGAGGCTCTCATTTCATCAACAAAGTATTTGAGAAGCTGCTTTTGAAGCATTGATATCACTCAAATTACCCTAAGGAGTGACTTTACTCTCCCAAATAAGAGGTTCAGTTGTAGTACTTAGGGATCGAATCCACAAAGAGCTAGTGTACAAATAAGATGCAATCTTAATGACTATGCAAGGTTGAAAATGGTTTAAAGTAAATTGCAGGTTTGCTGAGTAAGGATAAGATTACTCAGTTGAAAGGATTTGGTTTAAAAACAATAAAGAAAAGTAGTTAGATTCAGGGTAGGTATTCAGGATTATAAATACTATAAAGGCTAACAAGTTGCTTGCATGATATGTCAGAGCTCAACACTTATTAAATGAATCCATCAGCTCTCGCATTATTTAGACCATCTATTACTTAGATGCTAAATGGTGTTGCGGTCGGCTACTCTGCCGATAGTATCGATCGATGTTTCGATAGGAATATCGACCGATACACCTCTAGCTACGTCGATCGATTGCTCTATAGGAGTATCGATCGATACGGCTCTAAGCAAGCTTTATGCGCGAGTTGATACAATGCTCACCATGATCTTAGATCAGCTTTCGCATATCTCAAGAGGGTCATAGCATGTTTAGGATGTTGTCAGATATTGCATGTAATAAAGAATGCAATCCAAGTTCATGTTCTAGGTAGCTAAGCTAGAAAAAGCATTAGTGAACAATCCTAACAATAAATATCACAACTATAGAAATTATAGGTTGGGGCTAATCCCTCATATCCTATTTAAACCCTAAATCTAACAAATGAATCTACTCAGACATGGCTAAGTAGTTCATAGCAACAAGGTAATAATATAAATTCATAGATCTATTAGAGGGTGAACACTTAGGTCCCAATCACAAATATCATTGGATCTCTCCTCTAGATCTAGAATTCTATAACATTTGTTAACAAATAAAGAACTGAATAGAACTTTATTGAGAACTTGCAAAGTAATGAAAACAGAAATGAGTAGAAGAAGAAGAAACTCTTTTAGAACTTAGAAACTGTTAAAACTTGTAGTCAACTATAAAACTCTAAAAACTATAAAAAAACTATATCTCTGCCAAAACACTTAGGCAAATATAAATATGAGTTCATTAGGTTAAAAAACTCGTCAGGGGCATTCTTGTAAAATGTGATATCTTGGGCTTCAAGTTCGGCCAAGTTCAACTTGTCTTTCTGCCGCCTCAGTATCGATCAATAGTACAGGGTGTACATCGATCGATTATTGTCTCGATGTATCGTCCTTCGGCTAATGTGTGTCGATCGATTTCACAGAGTGTGCATCGATCGATGTGTAACTCTGGTGTCGACCTCTGGTCTTGATCACGGGTGAACTCTTCTTTAAGCTCCAAAAAGGTACCTAAAACATCACTTTTCTCCAAAATGATTCTGAACCTGAAAACATACCTAACAGACTCCAAAACATAGATAATAGTAGTAAAAACACTCATATACCATGGGTAAAAACGGGTAAAATCCATGGTATATCAAGCATGGAGTCCACCATCGAGTAGCTACGCCTTATCATCCTCAGACCAGCGGACAAGTAGAAGTTTCCAATCGTCAAATCAAAGAAAATACTGGAAAAGACAGTTGGAAAAACAAGAAAGGATTGGTCTACAAAACTAAATGATGCACTTTGCCACTTTGGGCTTACATAACCGCATTTAAAACACCACTCGGAACTACACCTTTTCACCTACTTTACGGGAAAGCATGTCACATTCTACTGGAGTTAGAACACAAGGCTGCATGGGCCGTAAAAATGATGAATTTCGACGTCAAGCCTGCTAGGGAAAGGAGATTGGTACAGCTGAATGAGTTAGATGAAATCAGACATCATTCTTATGAACATTCAAAGTTATACAAGGAAAGAACAAAAGCTTATCACGATAAGAAGGTCATCTCTAGACATTTCGAACTGAATGACTAGGTCCTTCTGTACAATTCTCGTTTGACAATATTTCCTGGAAAATTACGCTCATAACGGTCAGGTCCCTTTACTGTTAAATAAGTCAGACCCTATGGAACCGTAGTGCCAATTAACTCTAAGGGAGATGAGTTCCCGGTAAATGGACAAAGAGTAAAGCATTATTGGGCAACAGCAGAGATACCGGATAGGCAAATTACATGCCTGAGAAAACCACCTACCGATTGATATAAGATATCCAAGTAGAAGGATTACCATCCTATCGACCGACGAGGCTAAGTCGCCATCGATCGACATAACATCACCTGCAGCGATCGATGCTACCTACTTCACATCGTTCGATATTCAATCCGGTCAGGTATAACATTCTTACTTGTTACATTGAGTCCTTATGATTTAGTTTTTCACCATAACTCCGACTAGATTTACACTGCGGACAGTGTAATTTAAGTCTGGGGGAGGTTTACTGATATTTGTTTATTTTGAGTCTTATTTAAATTGTGTTCAAAAGTTTTTATTGAGTTCAAGAAGGGGACAATGAACTTATTGATTTATGCTTGATTATCTAACCACTCTTTAGCACCATTCTAGACTTACTGATTGCAGATAGTACTAATGATACTAAAATGGATCAACCTGTCAACTATCCACACTTGCTTAGATTGTTTGAAGGAACCAAAGCTGACCTCCAACACTAAACCTGATTCAATTGCTTGTCTTGGGGCTTGGTATACATGGGATCAGATTCTTCAAAAAGGTCTGGAAGGTAAAGTCTTGTGTAGATTTATCACCTTCTCTCTCTCCATTTCGACCCTAGATATATAGGTTAAAAAAATGAAAAAGAAGAAGAAAAAAAACTAAAAAAAAATAATAAAAAAGAGAAAAAGAAGAGAAAAAAAGAAATATATATATAGGTATTAGTTAGGTGGAATCCAAACAGGACTTGGTGGCTACAACCATTAAGGCTTGATTCATAAGTATTCCAACAAAAAGAATTCGAATGGGACTTGGTGGCGGCAATCATCAAAGTTTGATTCATATGAATTCTTGGATAAAGGTCAAAAAGAAGTGAACAAGACTTAGTGGCTACCACCATTAAGGCCTGATTCATGGAAGCCTGTCCAATCTTGGTCAATGATTCTGCAATGGAAGCAGACTTTGACTAAGAGAGAAATTAGTAGAGAGAGAGAGGATAAGAACTAACTTTTACCTGCAGGTCCAGATACTTGTTTGAAAATCCTTGCATCCTGTGATCGATACTCCTAAGGTAAAGTCTGCACTTTTATTTAAGCTAAGAAATAAGGTTGGTAGAGGAGATTGTCATACAGGATTTGCTAAGTTGTTGGCTAGGTGAATTTGGTTGCTAAGATAGGATATGGTATAATGTTCTTTTGTGATTAGGACTTCTTAGATGTGGATTGCAATATTGTAAAGGTGATGATTCTAAGTTTTAAATCATGTGAGTCCCTGCTGTTTTCATACCCCTTTCAGAGAGACTGTCCATCTGTTTTGCTTGAGGACAAGCAAAAGGATAAGTCTGGGGGAGTTGATATACCATGGATTTTACCCACTTTCAACCATGGTATATAAGTGTTTTAAGATATAACTAGATTTTGACCCCCGCTTCGAAAGCGCGGGTTTGTTTGAATCATAAACAAAGTTCGATATGAGTTAATATTTTAGAATTTTGTATATTATTATGTTATAAATTTGTATTCTATTGAATAAGGAAAATTTGTTAAAATTAAAAAATAATATTTTATGAATTAGTTTATTTGAGATTTTGTATGTAACTATCTTTTAGGCATAGATATTTTATTCGGACCCAAAAATATATGTTCGGGTCCAGGATCGAGCAAAGTACCTACTGGGTCTTTTTTGGACCCACAGGTCTCTGTTCGAGTTCGGGTACCCCGAATATCTAAAAAAAATTGTATATATTATGTATGTTTGGGTATTTCATTTATGTTTTCAGCATTACATATATTTTTTTATGTTTTGGATGTGGGTTTTCAGTTATAGTTTCAGGTTTCAGTAAAATTTCAAAATTTTAAATTATATTTCGGGTATTCGAAAGAACCTTTGGATATTGTTAGTTCCTCAGGTAAAATTTCGTTTTTTTAGGTATTTGAATATTTTCAGATATTTGTTTGGATTATTGTCTATTTTTTGTGTTTTGGCGTTTTTTCAGGTTTCTGGTACTTTGAATTTTTGTAGTTTTAAATACCCAATTTGATATGGATCCATTACGTACCCAATTACATGTACTTGAATTATGGACTTGAACCGAGGTTCGTACGTCGGTTCAACTTTATCTTTCTAAAAGATATAATTTTATAATCAGCTAACGTACCCAATTACATGTATTTTATAATCAGCCAAAATACAAAAAATACACAATAATCCAAACATGGATCTGAAAATATTCAAATACCTAACCCGAACCCAAATTGATTTTTTTTTTCAAATATCAAGTTACGTCTAATTGTCTAGGATCCAAAGAACTTGGACCTTAAAGGAACCAATTGGTAGCCAAACCTAAGGCCCCAATGCCCAAACTTGTTCTTTCGTTATATTTGTTTGTATTTTATAATAATTATATTTGTTGAGTTGAAATTTATTTGGGAGATTTTTTGGCTAATTAAATAGTGTAGGTTTATAAAGTTTCTATTATGTTGAAAAATATGTTTTGTTATACATGATCCAACAACATTTTTATAGTATATATATTTTTAGAATGATTTTCTTTTAATAGTATAGATACTTTGTTTAGATATTTGAAAGAACTGATTTGTAAAAAGAATAAATTTTCAAAATTTTGTAAGAGTGTTCATTTGTTTATGTAGATATTTGAAAGAATTGATTTTTTTTTTTAATTCGAAATTTCATTTATGTAGTTTTATAATATATTTTCAGTAGCGTCAGGTATAATATTTTAAAATAAATAACATGTTTTAACTTACTTTAGTTTTTTTTCAAAAAAAAAAACTTAATTTAATTTTGTACAATAATTTTTCGTAATGTATGTTTTCAAAAAAAACATGTACATAAACTTTATGAAGTATTAATATTGGATGTTGAGATACAATCTAAATTATAAAAAGCTAGGAATGTATGTATTATATAGTACGAAGCTTGATATAAAATATGCTCCCTCCGTTTCAATATCGATGTTATTTTAGAAGGTATATATTATTTCAATTTACATGAAATTTGATGTTTAAAGGTTAACTTTAACTTTATTGAGAACTGTTTAACTAATTAGATTTTATAGTCTTTTTTATAATTGATTAGCTGATTATAAAATTATATATTTAATATACCTTTTTAGAAAGATCTAATTTTCTTAATCTTTGTGCATTAAGTCAAAATCCTAAATAGGTCAGCATATACATATATACAAATTAAAATACTTAATCTAAAGTCGAGTAGAAACACTACAAGAAAACACGTTTTTACCGACTACAAGATGAGTCGGTAATCAGTCGCTAAATGGCCATTTACGACTGAATTACGACTGATTAGAGTTGTCGTAAAACACCTGGTCGCTAAATAAAATCAGTCGTTAAACAGTCGGAATTTAGCGACTGTTGTGCTACTATTTCATTCCGTCGCTAATCAGTCGCTAAGTGGTAGGCAATTTAGCGACTGATTACCGACTGATTTAGTGACTCTTTTAGGACGGATTAGTGACTACTTTAACGACTGATTATGGCGACTGCATGTAACGACTGAATTTGACGACTGAATGTAACGACTGATATAAAGACGAATTAACGACTAAAAATAACGACAACTTGATTGAGTAGGGAAATAGTCGTTGTGTTTGTGCGACTGAATTACGACTGTTTAGTGACTAATGGGTTTCATATTTGCCGACTGATTACTGACTGTTCTTCTTGGATTTTTTTTTCAAATTTTGTTGTGCTTCTTGGATTGTTATTTACAAAACATGTGATATTAATTATGTTGGATAATGAAGATTCGAAATTATAAAAATTTGATACTAATTAAAATTTTTATACTAATGAAGATACTAATAAAACAAGATTCGAATTATAGAAGGTTTTTAGCAAACATACAAAAGAACTCCAACAAAGGAGTTATGAAGTTTCAAACATCCAAAAGATATCTTATGCATAATAAAAAGACATAACTAAAATAGAGGACCTAAACAGGAGAGGGATCAGATGAAGTTGCTTGTTTGGAGATGAAGTCGACGAACCTCTGGTCTGTGGAAGACAAGTAGTTCCGAAAGAGTGCCAACTCTGCCTGCTGAGCAGCTGCAACTCTGGAACGCTCTTCTTCAGCCTTCACAGCATCAGCAGCAACCTGGATACGCTCTTCCTCAGCTTTTGCAAGAAGAGCAGCTTGTTCTTTTATTTGGCGTTGAGCTTCTTCAAGGTCAAGCTTCATCTGCATGAAAGAGGACAAGCTTCTTGGGTCATTAGACATCTCCTTGAGCCGGTTCTTCAAGCTTCCAATGCCATAAATCTGCCCTCTGTCATTGGTGAAAGTGGACTACAAAAAGAAAATAAATAGTGAGAGACTATCAATAACAAGCAAATCAACCAACAAACATGAGACATAAACGTACACAGTTTAACATGACTTGATTAAAAAAGGGGAAACTTAACCTGAATAAACAGCTCATTATCCTCCTCTATAGACAGTGCTGGATGCTGGCCGTCCGAGGTCTCACTGTGATCAGTCTGAAGGCTGGCCAACTTAGCTTCTTTTTTCTTCTAGTAAATCTCATTAACTTGTTCAGCTTTGAAGTCGCTAAAGGTTCCATCTGACTTTGTATGAGCTCTGATGAATACTTCAGAAAAGCTCACTGGTCTTCCCAATTCAACAATCTGATGTGAATTGGAAGAAAAACTCAGTATATCATTTAAAAAGAGAAACCATACTAATCAAACTGAATGACTAAGCAGTAGGTACTCACCATCTCTTGTTCGATTTGCATATAAGACTTCTGGCCAGAGTTATGCTTGTGAGGGCGAAGACCTCCACGGTCAGACATTCTAGCTGTTGATGTTGTCGAACTCTTTGCAACTGCTGCGTCAGTGTCCCAATAGGCAGTCATTTGTTCCCAGAGTTTGTCGTGTATCCAATTTGGTTGCTCCCGAGAAGTCCTTACTGTGCTGACCATGTCTTTCATTCGTTTTTGACATATGGCCTCGAAATGTTCTTGAACAACACCAGTCAATGAAGGATGCCATGTGTGTGTTTTCTACAAAAGAACATAGAAGATACCACCAGTTAGCCATCATAAACCAAAGAATTAAAAATAACAGAGTCAAACAATTGAAATGATTGAATACAGAGCAGAAGTTATAACAATTGAAATGACTGAAGTTATAAATATTAAATTGACTGAAGTAAAAACAATAATAATTTTAAAAATTTAAATACAGAGAAGGGACAGAGAAGAGACAGAGAAGCTTACAGCGAATTCCACAAAGTAGCGTTCTTGTCTGTCTCTAGGCACACGAGACCAGCTGTAGTAAGGCTTATCAAACTTGTTGGTAAAAATCTTGGTAATCCTCCTCGTCAACCTCGACTTGTCATAACCAAACCTACAAACATATAAATATGTTCCATATAGTTAGAGATTGATCTTGCACAGGATTAATGTAGTCTTTTTTTTTAAGCAATACACATTGACAGATTGAAGCAATCATAAAAAAATTCAAGACCCTAAATATCTACAATTTTTCTAAACATAACAGACAATTTAAGCTAAGGCAAAAAATATTACCATGTGGTTCCAGGCTCAAGGTTTCTAGACAGGACAGTTGCATTCTGGGCTCGACCTGGCTGGTTTAGGAGAGAGTTCAAAAGATCCATCTGGTCTGGGGCGAGATTAGGTTGAACCGGAGCCTCAACATCAGACATATCCTCCTCCTCGTCTGGGATGTTAGAATTTTGTGCTTGAGAACTGTGAGGCGATTGAGATGCTGGAACTGGATCAGGTTGAGATGGTGGAAGTGGGTTCAGATGTTCTGCCGATTGAGTTTGTCGCTGTTGAGGTTGAGACATAGCAGCAGCAGGAGTGAGAGGCGATGGAGCAGATGCAGTAGGTGGGAAGGTCGTTGTCGGAAAGAGCAGTCTCGGAGGAGGATAATCGCGAACAGACGGGAGCGTGTTTCGCTTAGGGAGAACAGGCAGATTGGACTGAGATGGATCCCTCGCCACGAAGTCATACTGTGTTGGTAAAGAAGACGGCCGTTGAGAGACCCGAGAGGTTATCGGTTTGACGGTGTTCCGCTTCCTCTTTCCACCCATCGTCGAAGATAGATGTGATGAGATCGATGGAAGTTGAGAGAGGCGCCGAGAGAGATCTAGAAAGGTGAGAGAGGTTGGTGATTAGGGTTTCTATTCCCTTTCTCGAAATGAAAACAAATGAAATTGGGCCGACACAAAGTAAATGGATCTGACGCGGGGGTTTTTTATTTTGGTCCGAAAATGAAAAAAAATTAGGTTTCGCGGGATCATATCTTTCGGATCCAAAACCAAAAATTTGGGCCATCAGTCGCTAATGGGTCTGGATTCAGTCGCCATATTTTTAAAAAATTAAAATTTAAATGAAAATGTACATAATAAATTCTTAGAACATATATTTTATAGATTTTTTCGATTTAAGAAATTTCGGAGGCAGATCAAAATATACATAATAAATCCAAACCTTAATCCCTAAACCCAAACTCTAATCCCTAAACCAAAACCTCATAATATGACAAATGAAGTTCATAACATATATATGAAACATAATATTACATATGGTAACCAAAGTTTAGAACATCATATTACAAGATAATATTACATATGAGTACTTAATTAAGCAATTTAGTACGGTTCATCTCCATCTTCGTCATCATCTGAATCCGATAAATTACATTGGAATTCATCCTCTGGTTCTGCATCTCCCACGTCGATATCAATATTAATCGGTTCTACTCGAGCATGTACCAAATGCTCGACTTCAAGGTCTTCAACTGTGGTCATCATAACAGCATCATCGTTTTCTTGTTGCAAAGTCACCGGATCTTTGTCTTCATATTCTCCAAAAATGATTCTCCTCGGATTCACTTTTAGAACATTGAGCCAAGACTGCTTCGGTTTCTTTACATACGGGTATGGAATATAACAAACTTGATCTGCTTGAGATGCTATCGAAGAAAAATAAATATATAATTAATAATAACAATAAATATAAATAATAAGTCTATATATACAAACGTACCTAGAATGAATGGATCATATTTATAGTATTTTCTCGATGAGAGAACATCCACGATTCCTCCATTGCTCCGCCGTGTGCCTCTACCAATAACAGGGTCATACCACTTACACTTGAAAAGTGTGATTTTCAAATCGACCAGCCCCTCGTACTCAATTTGTATGATATCTGTTAAGATCCCGTAGTACTGAGATTCATCAGCTGCATTTGTATAACTCTCTCCTTTAACACCTACTCCAAAGTTACAAGTCTTTCGTCCCTCGCCATGTTTTTGGGTATGAAACAGAAAACCTCTAGTGAAATAAATAGGCCAGGTTTTAGCCTTATTCACCGGGCCGTGTACAATGTCTTTAACCCAAGCAGGAAAAGGATGTGTTTCACTCCAGTAATTAACCTGCACATTTATATAAACAAGATTAACACGCTATCTTTAACCCAAGCAGGAAAAGGATGTGTTTCACCGAGACGTACATAATCTTTCACCCATATATGATATTCATCAGCTCTCTTCGCAGAGAGATCTCTTTCGGAAAGGTCTGGATACTTTACAGTAAGACAATCTTCGAACATGCTATATTAGAGCAACAAAATTAAAATATGAGAAGGCATGCATTGGTTACATTAGTGTGAGAAACAGAAAGTATGCATTTGTCAAATTATATACCTCTCAAACGGCTGAAATAATCACAATTTTGCAAAACATAAGCATGTGCGCATAGATAATCTTTCTCGGAAAGCCAAATTTCTTGCATTTCCCCACTTGGTCGACCTACTTGAGTAAATATATCAGGTACTCCTTTGACATGATATACAGGGACTTCACCTACTTCAAATCTTGTAAACCTACCATATAAGGACAAGAGATCAACATTTTAGAAGAAAGCATGTAAATACATGTGAATAATTATAACATTTACCTCGATTTCGTTTGTATATTGTCAGCAAAGTAGTGTTCCGAGAAATAAGCTATTTCTGCATTGATATATGCTTCAACTATCGACCCTGCTGCATATCTTTTGTTCTTTGCTTTCGCTTTCAACTTTTTAAAATTTCTTTCAAAAAGATACATCCACCTATATTGCACG